>CM021104.1:384380101-384616267 GCA_007115665.2 Sequoiadendron giganteum
GTCTCCCTCTCTCTCTCTCTCCCTCTCCCACCCCCCTCTCTCTCTCCCTCCCTCTATCCCTCCCACCCTACCTAGCTATGCCCCTCTCACTCCAACCCCTTCTCTCCCACTCCCTCTCTCTTAAACTCTCACTTCCACCCCCTCTCCCTCTCTCCAGACTCTCTCTCTCTCTCTAAATTCTCCCTCCCTCTAAAGAAATACGTAAATACATACATACTTGCATACATACAAGCATAATACATATGTACATACAATCCTGCATCCATACACGCATCCATACATACATGCGTAGATACAATCTTACATACATATAGGCATACATACAATATGCATGCATTGATACATACAAACATACATACATACATACATGAAATACAAGCATACATGTACATACAAACATACAAATATATCAGCATACATTCAATAGACTGGAATTTAACATAAAGGAGGACATAACGTGAGCGCGTTATAACACGCTCATGTTATGTTTTAGTTGACATGTTTCTTGCAGAAGCAAAAAACCATGTCAAAATTGAGATATAACGCGAGCACGCTATATCTTGCTTTGGGAATCCCCAAGCCTTAGGATTGGTATTTCCCTTGGAATACCAACCCAAAGGCTTGGAGGGAATTCCCAACGACCAGAGACGTGTTTTTACAAAATCTACCATATTTCACATAATCGAGTTTGTGCTCACCATCAGGATTGCATGTGGTTCAATATCAAAAAAATTGAACACATGGGTAATGTCGGATTCTCTCTTAGCTATACAATGATGTAATTTTTTTCACTTTCTGACAATGTTAAGCCTTTCATCAATAATTTATTTTGTTTGTATGTCTCTTTTTTGCCAAAAAGAAGAGTTTGGTTTTTTTTTTGTTATTAATTAACCATTCATCGAATTTTCAAATAAATTACATTTTTAGAAACTAGACTCCATTCTACAAATTTTAAAAATAAATTCAAAAAATTCAATTAGTTTCCAAAATTTGTAGGGGTAGCACAGCCGAAATTATGTTTTTTTCAGGAAGTGTCCACTTCGAAAATTAGTAAAAAATCAAATATTCATTAAAAAATTATCAAAAAAATCATGCATCAACTACATACCGTTAGCTAACTTCTGACCATTGTGATTTTAAAAATACTAAAAAAAAATTCACCATACGAGGGTCGTACAAGAGTTGCTATGTTATGTTTTTCTGACAAAAACAACACCAATTTTTTTACGTCCCTCTTTTGAACCCCTTAATCTCAACCATTTTAAAAATAAATTAGTGCTTTAGAAAGTATACTTTGAGCACTTTGATCCTTGTTTTTGTTCCATCTCAAAATTTTGAGTGTAACTATCCTCAATTTCACGTCCAAGGTTAGTATTTCTTGATTTCAGAAAAAATTTGTCCACTTAAGTCCCCTTTTTGGAAACCATCTTGGCGCACTTACCCATGGATTCATTAACTCTATCGGTTGTATCAGGAATTAATAGGTCGATCTTTTGGTGCTACAACAATCATCTTTGCAAGACTAGATTTTTCTAAGTTCAATAGAAAAATTAAGTTTGTCTTTACCATTACCAAACACCACTAATTTCTTTCCATTTTTTTAACATGTAATATCAACAATGCTCTACCAATTTACCTAAAGACTAGCAACATAACATCATTCAACATGTAAAAATATGTTATTTGACGAGTATAATTATTACTTCCAATTTTCAATGATTACCTATCATTAGTTTTGTTACACCCCAATTTTGTTTTACTAATTACTTTTAACTATTTATGTTAAAATGTGTTGATATATGATGATGAATATATGTTAATCAATATTATGATGAAATTCAATGCAATGCAATGTATTTTAATTTTAATGATTTTATTTTTTTTGATCTATAATCTATGGGTTGAGGGGCCCACTCCCTTTATTAAATAAAAAGAAAAGGTTACAAAAAAGAGCCTCTCAGAAAGGAGGAATTCAAGGAAAGAAGAAATGGAGAGAAGATAGAAGAAACCTATAAAGAAGCCAAGAGCTAAGACAAATTCTATTCAACAACCAAAAAACAAATACAATCATGTGGAAGAATAAGAGAAAAGCCCACAACCAGAATTAAGCCCTATGACATTTTCAGAGGAGAATGGATTCTAGAGTCCGCTGGGAACTGGCCTCCACTGCTTCCAAACCTTCTCTACGAAGCTTCTTTGCATCAGATTTCCTACCAGCCTTACATTTAGATCCATAATCAAGTTTAGATTTACTAGTATTAGACTGAGATATACCCAGTTTTCGAGGTGGAGCCAAAGAAAAGTCATCCAAATAGGCCTGGTTTTGATCTTCCAAGTCGTCCATGAAAGGAAAGGTCCCATCTGAATTAGAACCCTCATCCTTTGTCTCCAAGGGGGAAGCAGTGGAACTATCAAGAATAGGAGCATGCAGAGGGGATGAGGGAGCCGGAGGCTGAATAGGATCTGACTCAGGCACCAGAGGATTCTCAAAAAACTTTCCATGATTTTGCCAAATAAACTCAGAATCTGGAGTGCCATCCTTCTTAACCCACTTCTTCAAGCACACATTCCTTGCCCCATCCAAACGTTGAAGAGGGAAAGCATCAATTCTATGACCCAACTGGTTGTAGTGAAAGCAACGAAATGGTAAACCCTCATAATTTAGAAATTGATTCCATACACCATGTGAGGAATGGACCCTAACAAAATGAGTTAGAGGCTTAGAAATAACCACCAAAGCACAAATCCTATAAAAATGATGATCAGAAGCCGCCATGTCAGGATCGAGCTTGACAAAGGATCCCACCTGGTTAACCAAAGTGCTGAGAAGATCCACATTGCGCAACACCAAAGGAAGATTGTATAGCTGAATCCAAATAGGAATATAAGTGATCTTGGCCATGGCCGGATCAAAGAAAGTTGACCATGGGGAGATAAAGAGACCTGAATGCCCAAATAACCAAGGCTCGTTCTGTAAAACAAAGTTGCAATCCTCTACAAAACAAAACGTAACCAGAAAAAAACCAAAATCTAAAGATTCAACAATAGGGGTAGATAGATTGCTCCATGTGCACTTAATCCATTCAAGGATGGAAGTAACCAACGGACACTTGTGCATGCACCGCACCACCACATAACAACTACCAAAATCCCCTGCCATCGCATCGATATAGTCATCTGTCAAGCAAAAATTCGCCGGCTTGTCAGAGAAGACCACCTCAGAGTCCCCAAAGGAAGACCGAGGGCTTCCAAGCTGAGAGCCATTACCCTGATTTGGTAAAGGGGTCGAGGCAGGAGGAGTCGCGGGACGGGGCGAGCAAGGGATAAAAGTTTGAGTGTGCACCCGACAAAACTCCGTGCACACATGGTAGGGGTTAGATTTGTTTTTGCAACCAAAGATCAAAATGGTAGAGGTTGCGCCTGAATAATCCCCACAAGCTTTCGCAACCAAGGGATCTAGGGGTTGTGCAAGAGAAACACCAGTCTAAGGAGGCTCCAGCAAATCCCACGAACGAAGGTCATACTGTCTTCGGCCTACCCCAGCCGCCACACTTCGCCTGCCCCGTTTTGAGCCAGGAGGTCGACATGCATTGCCCTTCGCAGCCGCACCAGCAGGCTATTCTCTAGTTCCCTTCGTAGTTCTCAGGGTCATGCCGCCACCGTTCGCATCAAGAGAGCCCGCACACATAGCTAGGGCTTTTTCTACTAGTGTGAGAAATGTAGGACTAATTTATTACACTCTAGAGGGAGAGGGAGAGTATATCTAGAGAGATGAATATAGACTAGAACTAACAAGTTATTTCAATTGAGTTCACACACACACACACACACACACACACACTCATGTAGGTCTACTCTAATCCTATTGTTGAATCAATTGTTGTGTTTTGTCTAAGAGGGTTTAGTTGAGTCGAGTCAAAATATTAGGTTTAACTTTGTCCAGTTTTGATCTTTTCTAATTTGATAAAGAAAAATAAAGTGATATATATCATATTGTTTCTTTGATTTGTCAATTTTTTGATTATTAAGTCAAATCGACTTTTATCTAATTATGCTTAAATAAATGTATATATATAAGAATACATAAAAAGATATAAATACTCGACCAAATATATCATATATATGTCTATATATATAAATAGAAAGATATTTATATATATTAAATATAGAAATAAATAAAGCATTATAGTTGATCGACATGCTTGTAGATGCATGTAAAAAGTAAGTTAAGCCTATTTAAACTATCAACATCGAGAGGCACATTAGCCTCCATTGAAGGCATGAATAAAGGCTTGATTCAAGGAAAATTAAATGGAATTTAAGCCATTGATAAGGCCACAAAAGTGGCACATTAGTTCAAACAGCAATTGAAAGCCATTAAGGGGTGATTTATGCTATTATTAGAATGCATGTTAAAGAATACAAGTTGGCGCGATAGTCCAAGTGAATGGTTAAAGCCACTAAGTGACAATTTAAAATATTATAGGAAGGCATTTTAATCCACCACTGTTAGTCGTAACAAAGGGCATATTAGAATAGTGGTCGAGCCTTTATGAGGCGAAAACTTCTATTTTTTGGCATGGTAGTTAAAGTGGAAGGATGACTCCAAACTTAAAGTTGTAGTTAGTATTTATTTCTGATGGGAAAAAAGAGAGTAAAGGATATCCTTTGCCATTATTCATTCATTGATTGGGGTTTTTCTGGCAGGAGTGATGACTTTGAAAGGAGAGTTATCTTTTGTGATTTTGGAGAGTAAAGGAAAGGATCACAAACCAGAGAATAGGAGTGTCTTTTAGCTTAGATAATCAAATATTATTTAGAGAAGATTGTAAATTTCAATAGAAAAGTGCAATTTTTTTGTCATATATATCTGCAAATATATTTAATTTTCTCTTGAAGTTTGAGTAGTGAGCTATTGCGACAAACTGAGCTATCTTGGAGCAGTTTGACTGAGCATTGGAACTGTGTTTTTCAAACATTCAAAGTGCAGAGCAAAGAGTAACTTAGGCATGTTTTAATCTTTATAATTTCTATGTAAAATTATAGTTTTTCCAGTTTTAAAAAGAGGAAGATTAGTTATTTATTTTGAAAAATAATACAAATTAAAATAGAGAAAGATTAATTTGATTTTCCAGTTTCTAAGTAGGATTTAGTTAATTTTATCTTTCACTTTAAGTTGGACAATAAAATTGAAAAATATCTCTTTCATGCTAAATGGAAAGCTTTATTCCATTTTCTCAAAAAGAGAATAATTTCAGTTTATTATACAAATATTTATATTTATATATATTTATATATTCGTTCATAACAAAATATATCTCAGAATACATATGATTTATATATAGATATTTATATTAAGTTTATGTTAAGAATATTTTATGATATGTGATTATAAAATAAGAGACAAGCAAGATGCTTTCAGTGTTGAGTTAACTAAATAAAGTCAACTTTTTAAATTGATTTGTTGAAATATTTTCAAATACGTCAACCTAGTATTATTCAAACAAAACAAGTTGATATTTTATATTGTATTTTTACCAAAAATTTGTTATTGCTGTTTTAAAAAGAAGTGATCTTTTTATTATTGTTCAAATATTATTATATTTTACTTATTTGACAAGTAGTTGAGAACTTAAATGTGAGACAAAGTGTCTCGAGTCGATGACATTGTTGTTATCATTGTAAACCATATGTGCATGAAAATAAGAGAATAGTGTACTCTCAAGGTTTGAATGCAAATACTTGAACAAGTGGCAGTTGCCAAGTCCCAAGTTGTTATGAGAACGTAACATGGTTGTTCAAAGTAAGGAAAACATATCCATCCTAGTCATTTAGCAACTTAGTGGGTTATTATCTTACATGATTAAGTATCTTTAAGAAATTTCAATCAAGTAAGTCAAAAAATTAGTTGTGTTAAACCTTAGGTGAAGGTGGTTTCCAAGTCGAGTTAGAGGTGTGTGAACTTACAACTTTCAATTCTTAAGGAAGTGTTTAATATTTTCAAAATTTTTGCCAAAGTAATGAAAAAGCCTCTGCTTGCATTAGTCAATTCACTATGATCTAGATTGCATATCGAGTCAAATTGGGAATACTTAGTTAGAGAAGTCTAAAGTTGTATGGTTGATTGGTAATGCAGGACACAACACTAGAAACTTAGATGACAAACTTATGGGTTACTTATTCTAAACTCTTCGTGAAGGGTAGGGCCACTTCTAGTTGGAAGGTGCATAGGGGACTGCTGGTCTATGGTTGGAGGTAAAGCACTCAAGTGATGCTCTCCCCCTCTTGCAAATGACTACGTAGAGGCTTGTGAAATAGAAGCATTTTCAGATATATGAAAGACTTAACCTTTTATCATTATTGTAATGTGTAAACTTGTATACTTAGAGTATATCATGTATAAAATGTAATTGAAAATTATTAAATATTTATTCTCAAGTTGAATTTTTTTAATATAGTTCTAATTTAAAATTTGTATTATACATTTTTTTTATCATGTGCAATAAATTATGTATGAAAATGAAAAAAAATTACATTCCTATTTTTAAGCATATGCTTGTATTTACTCTATGGTAAAAACCTAAGTATATTTTGTGTAGTATGAGTGAGTATGTTACAAGTTTAGTATAATTAAACATGGAATTCTCTAACATCTCTATTTTTTATTGCCTTTATTGTTTCCATGTCAAATAATGAATCTTAAAAAATAATTATAAAAGAGGATAAACATAATGATGCACTCCTTGATTACCCCTTAAAGGTTCCATGTCCTACTTGTTCAAAATCTATAGAGATAACTAGAAAATCAAAATATTATACAACCACCCCAATAGCCAACAAACATTCACCTATGAAACATTCAAATATATTCTATATTTATTACTAAATTTTTATCATGACATGTACTTATCTAACTACTTAAACTAGGTGCCACAATCAACATTACTTCATGACTACAAGTATTGCAACTCATATTCCTTTTTACAACATCACAAGCTCCCACATGGTCATATAATTCAACCATATTCATCTAAACATCCAAACTTTAATCCTTGGGTGAATAGAAGCAACCACCTATCTATTTACTTCTAAACTCACAATAAAAATAGGGCACAAATGATATTTGACAATCCAATTACATAGATTTATCCTATAATAATGTATTATTTCAACATATATAAAGATACTTGTAATCACCAAAAAACTCATATTTTTAACTACTCTGGATCACCATTTTCATTTCATGTATGAAGACATGATATACGATCATTATAATATATATGTTCATAGAGTATAGGAAATAATGCTAACCCTGATCTCTAATATAATCAACATGAAAAATTAAATGTATAACACTAAAGACAAAAACATTTATGCATGTATAACATAGGCATTGTCGAAAACCTACTACAACACCAATTATACAAATCGAATAGAGTAGATCATCACATTGTGGCCAAATCCTAATATAGTCACTCAATATCCATTCCATAATATCTTCTATAGGATTAAAGACTCCATGATCATGGTACAATATTTACATGTGTAACACTTAAAAAACATTTTATATGCAAATTACAAGGTTAAAGTATTACCTACTTGATGTTTACATTATCTCAAGAATACATATATAGAATTACCATATGCAATATTAAACCAAATAATATTAACAACATGGCTCTTGTCTTGATGACATAGTGAGAAGTTTTCTCCCTTTACCATATGATAATGATTCATTCAAAAATATATCAAAGTATATAAATCTATATCATCAATGGTCTCTATTGATAAATATTCAAAGCCCAAAATATTAATTACCCACAAGGAACAAAGAGCTCCTAAATCAAAAGACCTCAAACATCTTCAAAATGCATAAATATTATTGTAATCATATGAGTTTAAAATATCTATAAATAATATAATTAAATTTGTTAAAATATAGTGGTGCAAACAAACCCCTACCTTAGAATACTAACTAGATAAAAATATTAATAATTCATGAAAAAATATAAGGATAGGATAGTGGCACTTGCAAGCAAGTGAATATTTCAAAATATACATGAATATATCCACAAAACCCTAGGGTTTGATACCCACAAGAAAGGAACCACATGATGTTCACTATATCACATGCTAAGTATAGTCACCATTCTTGCTTCTATGCTTGATAGTGATTAATCCTTTGATTTCCATAAATATCCTTAATAGAAAAACAACCACTCTTAGATGACACAACAAAAACTATTAAGTCACTAAGATTCATAAGAAATACACAATATCCAATCCAAGGAAACCCCAATGGTAGTACAACACTAGGTGTGAAATTTCAACAATCCAAAGAAAATAATAGAATAAAGACCATAGAAAATATTCTCTAGTTTAGTTATGAGATTTATGCATACCTAAAAACTAAATATTTTCACATAGTTAAAGAAATTCAAACAACATATCCAAACTAAGAACAATGTGAAAGAGACTAGTACCTTATTTTACTAAAGTCCAACTAGGCAAAGAATAGACCTTCTCTAAAAAAATATTCTAAAATATTATCACAAGTTGGATTCCTTAAAATAAAATCAATACTAAAACTTAAAAGGATTATCCAACATTATCTAGCTATAAAATAATGTTTTTCAAATAGTCCTTCCACAAAAAAAATATAGAGAGGTCACAACCAAGTGAGAGATTCAAATAGGAATAACTATCCAAAATGTTGAACACCCAGAATACTGAGAGGGGTGTGAATCAATATTCACTAAAAATCATTAGCTTCAACAACTTTAAACATTCATTCAATGCATCATATTAAATTTGCAGTAATGGAAAGGAACATAAAAATCATGCATCACATCAAAGAACACAAGAACACTTGATTTACGTGAAAAACCCAAAAAGGGAAAAACCACGGTGAGGATTAGCTCACTATATATTATAATTTATCATAAGATATTACAAAATGGCTCACTTCCAGATGGACTCACTGTCTCCAGAGGAATCACTATCTAAATAATAGAGAATAGAAGAGATGGATCATTGCCAGGAAAGAGGATGGCTCACTACCAAAGATTTGAACTAGTACAATGCATTTACAATATCCTAAAGACAGTTCCAATTTAAGCTTTGTAAATTGATCTAACACACTTCATGCTTCACTGCTATCTATTGGAAATAAGATACACTGAGAGGGGGAGATGAATCAGTGTTGTGCAAAAATTAATTTCATTAACCTTTATCATCAAAGCATTATAATCATTCAACTATGGTGCATGAACAAGAAAATTAACACAACACCATAACACCAAGATTTTTACATGGAAACCCTGTTAGGGGAAAAACCATGATGGATGGCCAATCCACAATTATGATTATGAGTATACTCAAAAGTGAAGATTACAAGAGGGGAATTCACATGCATTTAGGTGCACTGCCTAAAGCTCACTACTCAAAGGAAAGAGGGTTTACTGCCCAAGAGTTCAGATTAAAACCATCTGAGAGTTTGAACTGAGATGATTAGCATCTACAAATGCCTAATTATAGTTCCAATTAAGCTCAATAATATATTTGTTGCCTTCCAAACTAATTATGTACTTCTGCTTTGTTCTGCTCATACACACAACATAGATCTTCTATGCGCAAGTGGAACTACGCTTTATCATTGCTCTGCTTTGCTCTAACTCATAATTCACACATCAACACACATCATACATCATACAAAATGATACAGATGAACTTGTATATATATCCGCAATCATAGAATTCATTTACACTTTGTCAGCTCCACTAGAACACAAAATAATTACAACTGTCGGCTAGATCCATAATGAAATCTTTATGTGCATCCTCCAAAGTCAGTTAAGACATAGAGGGGACTCAAATAAAAAAAATTGAGCACAAACACATTTAATTAATTTCTCCTTATACATCCGCTACATAATGCATTTCATGAAGTCGACTACAGTACTAGAAAAACTGAGAATATACTAACCGGATCTTCTAATTCCCACACGAATTGATATGAGCCACTACACTTCAATCTCAATAGAGATAATACACCAATAATAATTTATTGAGATGTGCAACACAAAATGACAACCTGAAATATTTACATAGATCGATGAGTACTGAGTTATCAAATACTCTATTTTTCCTTGTCGATTTTCAATCTATCTGTCGGTATGCTCGAATGAGGATATGCGTACCTGATCAACGCATAGGGTTGCCATCAATGAAAACACTAGATGATAGTTGCAGTGTCTCTTGCCAAAAATATCCCCCTTTGGCATTGATGGCAACACTTAGTGAAAAATGACTAAGTGGGATCAGTACCAAGATAAAATTCACTGCAATCAGAAAAAAAAATGCTACTCTCCCCTTGAGTTGATTATACATTTTTCACTCTTCTCCCCCTTTGACATCAATGGAAAAGGTATGGGTTGTGCATCAAAAAATGATCAATCAAAATTGTGTCTGTACAAAGGTGCTTCATTACCTTACAAAAGTTGAAAGATGTCTACAAAATCCTTCTTTAGTTGTGCTAGATTTGAGTTCCAAACTCATTTGAGACTTTCCATGATGGTTATGTCCCCAAAAATCAGATAGGACAACATTTCTATGGATTCCATGCTGGTTGGATCCTTGAATACCATAGTGTCCTCTCCTTCTTTTAGAGCACTTCCCATTACCTCAATTTTGGGGCTAATGATGTTTCTAAGTTCACAGGTTCTGGCAATGATTTTGTCATTTTCGTGCTTCAACCCTTTTATTTTATTTAGCAAAGAAATTACCTCTCCTTCTTCTTTCCCAACACCACCGGATAGTGGATGAAAAGCCTCAGAGATAGTTGCCAACTGATTTTCCAGGTCTTTCACCTTCTTCTCATTTGTTTCTATAAACTTTGAAAAAGATAAACAAGATTTGTAAATCTTGCCTCTTTCAGATAAGGTATCCTGTATGTTCTTGACACAAGTGGTCAAGGTGACTGTCTTTGGCAATCAATATTTTTAGTCCACTAAACCTTTTAACATCAAATTCCTTCTGCACTTTTTCCAAAGCATATTTTTCAAGAGACTCAAAATGAGTACTCACTGAGCTGATAAGCTTCTTCAGTTCACTAGATGAAGATTCAGTTTGATCTTTCACAAAGGAGGGCATGATCTTCTCTAGTACTCCGGACGAAAGTGCCAGCAATTCACTATCTTCAATATGAGATTTTAGTAGCTCTTCTTGAGATTTTACTTGAGCAAATGAGGCCACCTTCAATATCTGGATTGGGCTCAAAGTTGATAGGTCAATGGGACCTCAATTAATTTTGGTTCAATCTCTTCCTTATGTTCTACCAAGAATTTCTTGACTGCCTCGATAGTGTCTCTTGTCTTCATCTTTACATCACTTTTATTTTCCTCAACTAATGCTTCCTTAATTGAAGCTTTTTATTTCTCTTCAGTGTTCTCTGCCATCTCAACTGATACATTCTCAATTGTTGTAACTTCCATGGAAATTTCTATGTTGTTATCTGGAAGAGGAATCTCGAGGTTTTCACCAGCATCAAAATTTCCTTCTTCTACATCCTTGATCGGATCAGATGAGACATCATCTATATGAGTCTCCTCAGTCACAACTTCAATTCTGTCACTCAGCAGTAGCTCTTTTAGAATTTGTTTCATCTCTTGTGTGACTTCATCTATTTGACCAATCATCAGCTTATTGACCCTTGACTTGCTTCTAAACTTCCTTTTTTCTTTGTTTAGGAATGCTTGCATTTCTTCCACAAACATTACCAGACACAGTTCAAAAAGAATTATCTCTCTCATTCATTCTTCTTCTTTCTTGGCATTTAATCTCCTTGATTCCAGAATATCATACAAACTTTTTGGAAAGCTAGGCATGATTTCAACCAAAACTTTGTTGAAGATATTCATGTGCTTTATTGTAGCTTCTTCTAGAATTCTTCTATCAGACTCAGAAAAAGATTCATACCATTGGTGAAGCGGCTTAATATTCCATCTGAGATTAATGATTTTTCAACTTGTTCGACAATCATACTAGGTGTATTAACCTTGGTCTTCTTCTTTGCTTGAACATCTACACTAGAGGATTTTGACACAGTTGCTTCTTTAGTGCCTTGTTGTTTGATTTCCTTGAAATCTTCATCAGATTTTGCTTCCTCATTATCAGAAACAACCATGTATACTCTTTTTCTCTTGTCTTTCCTTCTTTTGGCTTCCTTTCTGGATCTCTTGCTTTCACTTTTCATAGGAGTAGATTTCATTGCAGGAGCTGAGTGAGGTACAAAGCTTCTAGTGGTTCTAGTTCGGCTAGATGGTGCTATCGGACCAACTGATTGTGCTTTTGTTGCCTCCTTAGCAGCTTGCCTTGCTGCTTCATCTTTTGTCCTTTTCTGCTTGGATTCTCTTAGCAATTCTATAGATACTCCCATACTTTCTGCAAGAACTTCAACTTCTTTCCTTACTCTTTTAGTAGTCACAGGATTTCTCAGTTCATTGTGCACCTATTTTTCTTTCTCTGCATAAGTTTTGAATCTTTCCTTTGCTGGATCCATTGGTTTTCTCAGTATGTGTTGAGCGTACATATCCAAAAATTTCCCATCAACTTCATATCCCATGGGCATGATCCAGATTGACCTGGGATTAGCGGCCTCCATCATACATTGATCACTACTCACCATGAAGCAAAATAGAGTCCTTGTATTTCTCTACAATAGGGGTAGCAATCCTCTCCCTTGCTTGCATCATAGGCTAAATTTTTTTGAAGTATCCCCACATAGCTGCATTTCTTATTTTCATGTCTCCAAAATCATATAACAGATCTCTGATTTTTTCAGCTACTAGTTTGTCTTTTTGCCACTGAACTTTTCCAATTCCTGGAACCTTACCTGTGAAGTAACCGAACAAACACAAAAGAAGGGTACCATATTTGAAAGAATTTTTCTTGTCTTTCTTTATCTTTGCCAAATTTTCCATTAACTAAATTCTCAACAATTCACAAAGGTTGTAGTCTGCATTTTCCTTTACCATTTGGTAAGCAGCATAGATTGTTGTGCCAGACACTGAATTTTCGCAGCCAGAGTGGTAAATTTTTTATCCAATGACCATGGATGCAAATTTCACATATACATTGATAATGTTGTCGATGGTCATTGCTCTTCTATCATATGTTGATCATGTGGCATCAATGTCTGTTTGGTTTTTAACAGACTTGAGAATAGGTAATCCACCAGAAGAATTCAGACTGGTTACTACACTGATAATTTCCTTTGTAATTTTGAACGGAATAGAAAGCCACATAAACTCATCATGTACTCGAATCAAGACATAACAGACCCATTCCAATTCTAGAAATATGGGAAATTTAGCCATCTGAGTGAATTTATTTGTTTCTAGGATTTTGTGTTTTGGCTCTACATAGAAGTCTTCACCAATGATATGATGATTGTAGAAATTCATAAGTTGGGAGCTTCATAGCTCTTCAATATTTTTATGAATGTTAACCCTAATGTCCTATGTATATAAAAATCCATGTGGAATGGATGAAAAAGCTCCTAGAGGATCGGTCTCAAGGGTTTTATAAGGATTTCGCTTAAATTTAGGTTGAGTTTGATCCTTAACTTTGACTACCAGAGGAGTATTCATTTTCCCAAATCACAATCTTGCAAATTTTTCTAAAAAATAACTTTTTCGCCGGATCGCAGTTTGAATGTTGAAACACTCCCGATGCTTGAATCTCACCTCAAATCGCCAATGTTCACCTATGAGCTCTCCAGACTTCTTCTCTTCCAAATGCAAGGTGAAAAATGAAGTGTGGAAATGAATTTTTATCGTTTACACACCTAACTCTCTCATCACAATAAATTCTTTAACCCTAATACATCTGGTTACACTGTATCAGTACACCATAACGAATAAAACATCTGCAGATTTCCAATTCGACATGCCATTTCTCCAATGAGTTCAAAATTTTTTTTGATCGATTATGCATCTACTGAACACATCCACATCCGGTGTCACTTACCAGTTAGGGGGTTTAATGATTTTCTCGATTGCTCCCCCTACGCCAAAGGCCTGAGACTAATTCCTAGAGGAATTACCAGAGGCAGGTTCTAGTGCAGGTGCAATTTATTCAATGGAGGGATTCTTCTTCACCCATTTCTTCTACATGTTTTGCCTGACCTCATTTGTAGTGACCTTCACTTTTTCTTTCACATCCTTTTTCATGTTTCTCTTTTGATTTACCGGACCTTTTCTAAACCAACAAAATGTAACAATGTGTCCAGTTTTGTTGCAATTGTAGCACACAACATTCCTCTTACCAGACCAGTTGTTCCATGGATTTCCTCTTGATCTGCAGTGGTTAGCTGTATGGCCAAGTCTATTTCATGTGTAGCATTTGATATTTCTATGAAATTGATTCATCACCTTTCTGCATTCTTTTGAATTATGACCAATCATATGACAATTAAAACACTGACCTGAGAAAGATGGACCACTTTGATTTATCCTCCTTCTACACTAAGAAGCCATATGTCCAAATTTATTGTAGTTGAAACAATCCCCATTAAATCTTTGAGCATTATGTTTCCTTATCAGATACCTTCTAGGTCTGTTCATTTGATCTCCTTGCTTGAATCGCCTTTGTCTTGAATTCCTTTGTCCATATTTTGAACTTTCTCCTTCCTCATATCCAATACCTCTTTTGTCACCATGAGTCCTCTGATTATCAATCAGTTCATTAAGCATAGCTGAGCTGGCTTTGAATTTTTCCTTGTACTCATTTGCAGTAGAAAGTTCATTTATGAGATTATCCAGCTATCTTTCAAGTGCTTCTTCACTGTTTCTAGATACCTCCAATTCATCATCCAATTGGCTACATACTTTAGATTTTTATTTCAAGGATTGTGCTAGGATTTCTTCATTCTTCTTTCTGTCTTCAACCTCTTTGGTCATTCTCATCATGATGGATTCCATTTCAACCTTCAGAACTATATTCTCTTGGGTAAGCTTTTCACATTCTTCTATCTTTTCTTTCAAGGCTTTACTGGTTTGTTCATCTTCAATTCTCTTATTATCTTTATGTTGAATTTGATCACAAAGTTCCTTTCTCTTTTCTCTTGAGTTTTTGCTTTTGTCTTTTAGAGACTCAATGAATTTTCCTACATCATTGAGATTCACTTGTAGTTTCTGGACTTCAGCCTTTGACTGATCAAGGTCATCTAGGGCCACCATAAGTTGTTGTTCAAGACTGCTTGAATCCATTTAAATTTCTTCCAAGATCTCCCCAAGCTGTTAGAATTCTTCTTTTGAGGAACTATCTCTGATACCAATTGTTGGAAACAAGCTACACTGAGAGGGGGGTGAATCAGTGTTGTGCAAAAATTAAATTCATTAACCTTTATCATCAAAGCATTATAATCATTCAACCATAGTGCATGAACAAGAAAATAAACACATCATAACACCAATATTTTTACATGGAAACCCTGTTAGGGGAAAAAACATGTTGGATGGCCAATCCACAATTATGATTCTGAGTATACTCAAAAGTGAATATTACAAGAGGGGAATGCACATGCATTCAGGTGCACTTCCTAGAGCTCACTGCTCAAAAGAAAGAGGGATTACTGCCCAAGAGTTCAAATTAAAACCATATGAGATTTCGAACTAAGATGATTAGCATCTACAAATTCCCAATTACAGTTCTAATTAAGCTCAATAATAGATCTGTTGCCTTCCAAAATAACTTTGTACTTTTTCTCTGTTCTTCTCATACACACAACACAAATCTTCTATGCGTAAGTGGAACTATGCTTTATTGCTTCTCTTCTCTTCTCTAACTCACAATTCGCACATCAACACACATCATACATCATACAATATGATATGGATGAACTTGTATATATATCCGCAATCATAGAATTCATTTACACTTTGTCGGCTCCACTAGAACACAAAAATAATTACAACCGTCGGCTAGATCCATAATGAAATATTTATGCACATCCTCCAAAGTCGGTTAAGACATAGAGGGGACCCAAAAAAACAAAATTGAGCATGAAAAAGTTTAATTAATTTCTCCTTATACATCCGCTACATAATTCATTTCATGAAGTCGGCTACAGTACAAGAAAAACTGAGAATATGCCAATCGGATCTTCTAATTCCTACACGAATTGATACGAGCCACTGCACTTCAATATCAATAGAGATAATACACCAATAATCATTTCCTGAGATGCACAACACAACATGAAAACCTGAAATCTTTACATAGATCGATGAATACTGAGTTACCAGATACTCTATTCTACCTTGTCAATTTTTAATCTATCTGTCAGTATGCTTGAATGAGGATATGCGTACCTGATCAACGCATAGGGTTTCCATCAATGACAACACTAGATGATAGTTGCAGTGTCTCTTGCCAACACTATCATACACTACTGTGTAACTCTTCACATTACATTCACATCGCATTCACACTCTTCTTAAACACATATACTCACAACCTCATCTCAACAACACTAAAATCATCTTCCATCTATATGCATTACATCCACATGGTCGGACTAATTAGATGAAACATGCAAAAAAACAATCTGTCAGCTCAATATCTAAACATACATGCTTCCAAAATATGTAAAACTTCAAAATAGGTTAGTAGGGACCTATAATTACTCCCATAAGTTTGATCCAAACTTACTTTATCTCTATACAACCACAAACCATTTAGTTCGGAACCATTAGTGAAGTAATAAATAAATAAACCAATTGCTCATCCACACATCGATACACGAACCTCCAAGCACTTGCCACTTGGACATAACATACCTTTGACACCTATTCCCACAAAATTGCATAGCAAATCAATCAACCGCGCAATGGAATGTAGAGCATTCTAAATATGTATGTTGCCATAGTAATTCTACCATATCTAGAGTGATACTCTGTCAACTCCAAATTCAATTGAAGAGGGCTTCAAGATGTGAAACCTTGCATTTAGAATCCTCCAACAAGTACCAAATTTTCCTCAAAACCGTATAACCAAATTGTTCATAGTGGAGCAATGTGGACCTCAAAACTGGTTCACTATACATTAAACATTATGCTCTGGGACTTAGGCAATTCTATAAGACATTTGGTTTGCACTAGATCAACAAAAATTGCAACTATGTAATGGGTTTCCATCACTGCATTCAATCATGCTCATTAGACACCAATTTTGATACTACAACAATGTTGACATCAATGACAACACCATAGTAGCATCATCTACCATACATCCCCCAATCTTCTCAATGAAAAACTTACAACAATCTCTACAATCTTCCAACACAAAAACCATGTTTCCTTCATAATATACCCCCAATAAACCTCCATTCTATTCTCCACTGGCCTCTACAAAATAATCCTAAAGAGCAGCATCGTGGAGATAACACAAAGCCTTGAATATAGTCGTTGATAAAATGCATTATCTTCACGCTCACACTGGTAGAAAAACAACAATAAATGACTAAAAAACTACTAAAAAAAGCATTTAAATGACTAAGCTTGGTCGCATGACTATTAGTAGTTCATTTTCATTCATTTATAGTGCGACCAAATTTATCACTAAACCGTTTTTAGTCATTTATTGGTTGTTTTGATTGATAAATTTGGTAGTATATTTAGTCGTTAATTTAGTCATTGATTGTTATTAACTGGTCATTTTTTTAGTCATGATAGTCATTTACTTAGTCATTGTAATAATTAATTAGTCATTTATTTAGTCATGGTAGTCATTTATTTAGTCATTGTAATCATTAATTTTGTCTATTAGTAGTATATTTAGTCATTTGTATTAACTTATTTTTGTCCATTGGTAGTATATTTTGTCATTTTGTTCACTCATGAGAGGTAAAAATGAGTATGTTGTTGAACGATGTTTTCTTTTTTTTTCCTCTTCCACTATTGTTGACCTCTCTTCATTCTCACAATTTTCCCCTGCATAAATCAACCAATGATTGGTTCAGAGTAATAATAGGAAAGTCGAATAGAACTTAGTATGCAAACAAAGAAAAAAATGACTTTAGAAACATTCCTATCGCCTCAACCTGTCTTTGAGAAGAGGTTGCAAAAAAATATAAATAAATAAATAAAAAGAATGATCCCTTTTATGTGAAAGTGCAAGCCCCCATTCATGGCTTGTGGGTTGAGATAGTAAATGACAAGTATAATTTAAAAATATTAAATGACCTGTTATTATTTTTCTTAGAGAATAAATACATAATAAAATATTAAAAAAAAATAACAAATAAAGAAAATGGTTTCGGGGGGGGGGCGCAAATCCCTCCCAACCCCCAGTCGCTATTGGTTTTAGCTCCTCCAAACTCTTCCTTGCCAGTATTCACCTTTCACTTCTCCAATTTGGTGAGCTCAACCTAAAAATAAGGTTTCAATGAGGGTTTTAGAGTATGTTTATTAAAATGAAATTACGGCCAAGATCCGATAATGAGCACATTTAGGTTTTTACATTATGGCATCCTTTACCTAAAGTATGTTGCCATTTTTCACATTTGAGAGCGTTATTGGCATTGAGAAGGAGTGTGGAAGATCTGAGTGAGTTTGAACCCTCAAAACATGACACTCGCTCTTTTGCTTCAACCTACAACAAATAAATGAAAACAAAAAAAACTGCTCCTATTGGTTTCCGCTCCTCCAAACTCTTCATCACTGGTATTTACCTTTCACTTCTCCAATTTGGCGAGCTGCAACCTGAAAATAAGGTTTCAACGACGGTTTTAGAGTATGTTTATTAAAAATAAATTATGGCTAAGATTCGATAATGAGCACATTTAGGTTTTTACATTATGGCATCCTTTACCTTATGTTTTTTTGCTATTTTTTGCTACTTTCCCCACAGCTATTGGTTTCAACTCCTCCAAACTCTTCCTTGCTAGTATTCACCTTTCACTTCTCCAACTTGGTGAGCTATGACCTGAAAATAAGGTTTTGACGAGGGTTTTAGAGTATGTTTATTAAAATAAAATTACGACCAAGATCTGATAATGAGCACATTTAGGTTTTTACATTATGGCATCCTTTACCTTATGTTTTTCACCATTTTTTGTTGCTTTCCCCACAACTATTGGTTTTGGCTCCTCCAAACTCTTCCTCGTTGGTATTCACCTTTCACTTCTCCTATTTGTCTCCCTTCTTGCAACGTCGCCAACAAAGTTCGTTCTAGTTTTACAATGGGAGGCGTTTGTATGTGCAAGGCAAGCACAATGATTAGGGTTTATTTACTTGCCATTGATGTTTCCCACTAAAGAGGATTTTAAAATGGATTCCAAAGTAAATAAACTAGAATACATAAATCTTTCGCTTATCTTGCACAATAAATATTATTAAATATATTATAATATTATATAATAATATAAATAATATTTATATTATATACTATTATATTATTAATATTATATTTATATTATAATATTAATAATATAATAGTATATAATATAAATATTATTTATATTATTATATAATATTATATAATATAATATATATTATATTATAATACAACCCACTCCCTCAATTCGAAATATTTTTTAAAATTATCCACTTTAATATCATATTGTCTAATTTTTATTTGTGTGACTAATTATCTAGTTGTGGTTTTTACTCGATGATCAAATTAGTCATTTATAGTTGTGTTGCAAAAAATTAGTAGAATTTAGTCATTTTCAGTTGTCATGACTAAAAGTTTTGGTCATGTAGTCATTTATTTGCCAAATTCTACTAGTGTCAAGCAAAAACAATCCCCTCTCAAGGAAATACAAAATATAAGGAATGAGATATAAAACCATGATGACTTTCTAAGAACTTCAAGGAGAAAATTATTCAATATACATGATGGATCATCAAATGCTTGTAGTGAAGGACTATCCTTTTTCATCTAAAGCCTTGTACCATCACAAGGTGGAGACCAAATTAAAAGATTTAAACTCCAAATTAGGAAAACATTAGAACCTTTAAAACATATAATAGAGACCTATTCTATAAACACTTCTTGGTGCATTATATTATTTTCTTGCATTTAGCTATTTACTTTATTGAATATTATGCTCCTAGGATAGGATAAGATTTCTTGAGTGGGTATCTACTTGGGTAGGTTGCACATGTGACTTACACTTTCCTAGTTTGGTGGAGATGTTGTGTACATATGTGACTACATCTCTTGTTATCTCACATTGATTGTATATTCACTTATCTTGGTAGTGTATCCTATATATACCCACTTGTAGATCCTTGTTGAGAATATATCTTGTAGTTTTTTGCACATTGCATCCTTGAATAAAATTGAAATATTATCATTTTGGTTCATTTATTTGTTTTTTATTTCCTTTGTATTTCTTGATATTGTGTGGCTACCTTCATAGCCAAATTTTACATGGTATTAAAGCAATAGAGTGCTTAGGGATAGTCTTTAAGAAGATCTAGGATTAGTGATCTCGTTTTTCTCAAAAGTTAAGTATGATCTTCTCTTGCATCAAATGATGACTTGGAGAATAAAAAAAAAATATTGAGAGATTAAATTATGGGAGGTTTATTTTTGGCCTTGTTTAGAAAGTTTTTTTCAAAGATTCTTGTACCAAGCATAAAATAATGAATGATAGTTTACAAATATTTTGGAGAATCTAGGCATATTTTATCTACTAATGTTACCTAACAGTAGTGTGACATCAACATTTATTCCCTCCAACTTACCCCCTACTCCATAGAAATTTTGAAATTGGTGCCTCAATGTCAAAGGCTTTGTTCTCAACCAATTTAGCTCTTTATCAAGTAAACTCTTTTTGGGATAAATTTGTAGATTTTCATAGTGGTGTAGATAGTTCTTGGTTTTAATGTATAATTTTTCTAAAAAATGTAAATTATCATAGGATGTGTTTAATTTTTATCATTTTGATAACTTCTAGGTGTCACTTGAGCTCATATGGTAACATTTTTTGGTACAAAATTCTAAAAGTGCATAATTGTTTTTTATGTAATTATCATTGGTTTAGTATGGTTTATTTTAATCTATCTTAATTTTTACATTTCCTCCAAATACATCTCCACCCAACATATCCTCTCCCCTTCTCTCATGGGATTGAACCCGCTAATGTCTAAACTCTACAAAAATGTTTTTCTCCATTATTCACTCTCTAATTCACTTGCACAAAAATTATTTCATCAAAAATTATAGAAATGTAAGTCTTATAACCATCTCCTTGTCCTCCTCACCTATTTTCTCATTTAAAAAATCCTTACATACAATTTCTACAACTCTTTCTCCTACACATGCAACATTGTCATCCTCCTCTTCTTTTGCACTCCACCACACCATAATTTCCAACATCTCCATCTTCTCTTCTTCATCTTCTTCTACATTCCATGGATTTATATTCACTAGTATCTTCTTATCCTTCAAAGGATATCACTAATACTACCTCCTTTGCTACAAATTCTTTCTCTTCATTAATTTCAGCTACTACTTTTTTCATTTCCGTCACTTCCATATCCATTCCTTCTAAAAAAAATTATTTAGATACAACCTCATACTTTTCCTCTTTTGTGCCACAAACATGACACTTGTCTTCATATTCTTCCTCTTTAATGATAATAAACCCTTCTTCTCTTTCTTTTCTTTCCTTACTAAATGTTATACAAATAATGGAACTTAATAACTCCAATTTTATTTCTTTCTAATCTTCTAAAATCTCTTTTCCTACATGCATTCTCTCAATATTTTATAGTTCTCATCTTCTTATAATTTCCTTATCCCTTCCCTATAAAGGAAAAAATCATTCTCAAGGACACCTTAACCCTATTTCTTGAAGGCATCTCTACATACACACTCTCAAGTTACCCATAACCCCAAAGACATAAAATTTAAAACAAAACAGTCTCACACTCACTCACAATCCACATCTAATTTTCCCAAGAACCAACACATATCCTCTACTTAAAAATGGAATTTGAAGATGTATCATATAGCTCCATCTATCCAATTTTCACACAATAGATGATATTCCTACACCTTCTACATAATACTCTCTTTGTTGGAGGATAACCAACTCACTCTTACATAAAAAAATTACTCTAATGCCAATTTCTTTCTCACACGTAGCTCTCTATAGTTACAATACTTCCACTCACCTACAAAAAATTTAGTCTCCCCAAACTCCACATGATGAGAATATTAGGTCTTACACCTCTTGATATAATCTCCTTAACATGTTTGGCCAAAAAACCAACTCTAACACCATATAACATAGTGTAGATTAAGGATTCTAGTAAAATATAGTCTAATAAAGAACCTTCACAATCTTAGCAAACATCCTATAAAAAATAAATCCATCATGTAATAAATTTTTTAAAATTCAATAACTTTATTGGATACTTATAGCAACAATCAATATTCATTACAAAAATATTTGATACTACATTAAACTAAAATATCTCTTGTTGCATATCTCTCCTCTCATAATGACGATTCATGCATTCTTCCTCTCATCACAATATCCTCTATGTTAAGGGTATCCAGTCCTCTTTCTCCATGAACATTCACTTCTCTCATGAATAGAGATTTCATTCTCTTCTCTTCCTCTCTAAAATTAGAGTTCCATTTTTTCCCTCTCCTCATGCTAGAGTACTCTACTATAGAGAAAATTAGAAAATAATAATATTACTACTGACTAAGGATCTATTCTAATTTTTTCATTGGTTAAGAAGAATTCATACAATTTTGAAGAGTAACTAGAACCACAAGGATGGTTGAATAGAAAAAAAATGCATTAAAAATTCCACATGGCCAAAGGATTAGTTTTTTATCTCAATAAGAAATAATTGACCATGAAGAAAATAATTCATATAATCTAGAATAAAAATGAAACCAATAAAGAGCACCCAAAAAAGGATCACTACTAAGGACTTAATATCATGTGACAAAAAATATTATACCAATTCATTGTAGTAGAGAAATCCGAAATGATTAACAACCAAGGAAATATAATTCCACGCTATCCAAGGAACCATCTAGAGCCTTGATGTAGCAAAGTGAGTTCATTGTTGAAGGAGAAAATAAAAATATGACCATAATTTCAAATAATTATCAAATATGTGTTACAATAGAAACATAAAATGGGTAAAATACCAGCCTAATGAAATTATTAAAACCATCAACACGAGGAGGTGAGAATTCATGAAAGGAAAAATATATAGTTTCTCAAGATAGAAGGAACAAATAAATAATGATTCTTTTTAATTAGCTACACATGCCATAAAAGACTATAGAAAATATCTTCATTTTGATTAATGTTTAAATCAATAGTACTATCTTTAATAAATCAACCTAGAGATATAAGGAATACTCCTTTGTTTTTGAAAAGTTAAGCAACATTTACAAGGCGTTGTACCCTTCACAATGAGCCACTAGGGCCAAACAGGAACAAGACTAAATAGTAAACATAAAGAAAACAAAACACAGAAACAACCCAAAGGCAGCACAGCAACCGCAGAGCAACAATCGACATATAGGCACAAGGAGCAACTAACAGGCATTGTCCTAGTTTTTAATCAAGAGGTCCACTACCTCATCACCCACCCATGCTTTGTTTTCCTGGCTGTTGTTCCCCTCCAGCTCCTCCTTTATAACATTAGACGGGATGCTTGTGACAAAGTGACCCAACTTCATGGTGAAGCGGGTTAACCCCCAAAATATTTTGTCAAGAGTATCCATTCTTTTAATCACATCGCACGAATCCACCCCAACATCCATAGTCCCTTGAACCTCTCTAGGCTCATCCACCAGGGGATGTGGAGAGTGAGAGGTAGAGCCATCAACCAGAAGCTTGTTGTCCATCGGAGTAAACTGGGGCCTCTCCACAATTTCTTCCTTCTCATCTTCAGATTCTTCTTCCTTGTAACCTTTGCTGTCAGACTGCTCCTTCTCAGAGTCTTCAATAATTAGCCTCTTCTTGTTGTTCTTGGCCAGCCTCCCAGATCTCCTCCTAGAATTTTCCCCTCTAGTCATCTCCATGTTCCCCATAACCATATCCCCTTTGGAATCTTTCCTCACAATATTCTTTCCCTTACCATCCTTAGTAGTCAGGGCCAGCATGCATTTATCCTTACCTTTTTTAGTCGAGGTGGCCTTGTCGGCCAAGTCAGCCTAAGTGGCTTTTAGCTCACAAAGTCCTTATGTCGCATTGGCATGGGCCTTGCCCATCCCACCCTTAAGTTTTTTGGTGGTAATTTTGGCTTTAGGATTCCCCACATTGCTCGAATCGGGCTTCCGAGGAGGGCTCTTAAACTCGGCCGAGGAAATAAGCATAGTTGAAAGGGGTTCAATGTTCTCAATGTGGACTGCCGTGATGGCTTTGGGTGGATAGAGGGAAAAATGAAAGTGATATAGTCTTAGGATAAGCCTCTGATGGAGTGGGAGAGGCGGGAGATCATAGGGGTTGTGGCTGGCCGACTCTTTGCACTTGTCGATAGAGCTTTCAAGGTCCATTAAAAGAAAAAATGGGAAACTGAGCAGCATCTTATGTCTAAGGTGATTTAACAGAGGGAAATGGTAAAAGAAACAGATTTTAAATCTACCTTCTAATGTAACATACTTCATCAGCACCATACACACCTAGTCCCAAGGCTTCAGGAGCGCATCCCTCTCAAACCCTGCCTGATTCCACACCGGAGCCTCCTCTCCTCTAAAAAAGTATTTTAAGCTTTCATGGTCTGGTTTTTTGGTGTGTTTGGGATACTTTTTCCTAGAACACAGCAAACCCGTAGCCCGCACTATAACTTCTTCACTGATTTTGAATGATATACCACCAATGGAGACCTGTTTGTCCTTCCACGAATTGGAAAACTGACCCAATAGGATAGGATCATGGTCGACCAAGCGCTCCATAAGCAGAGCAATGCAACCCTCCACACAAATGTGTCAGACCATAGGGTTGTTCTGAAACTCCTCACAGTTGTTAGGTCAGTCCTAACCCACTCACCACCCATACTTCCAACCTGCATAGAAAACTCAAAATGCAAAAAATGCCAATTGCAGCAGCCGTGAATAATAATCACAATGTGATATATAAGGCAAGGAATACAACGAAGGATAACTAAACCCACGTACAGTTCACACACGTGAAGGGTAAAATCACCACAAGGTGATTTGACACAAAATTTAATGAATTTATGATTACAGCCAAGAAGGCAAGAATTGGCGGACATGTAGGGGATGCACAAAAACCCAAGTGGAAAGGTTGGATAACTAAAATTAGCAAGCATCCAAATCGAGCAAAAAGATTCCTGCACTAAACTAACTGGCTCGAAGCCCCTATAAGGAGGCCATCTCCCAACATGAATAGTCAAATAATTATAAATACATTCACTCCCCCAGATGCAAAACAAGAAATCCAACAATCCCCAAGGGAATAGATCGCACAGTACAGCTCCATAGATATGAAGTCACATCCTTCTACCTATCCATCATCAACCTACCACAATTAAACTTATAACCATCATTTAATTCCCATCCCTGCCACCTCACTATAACCTTAGAACTCGACCCCATCCACCATGTCCAAAGGATAGACATGTGGATCCTCCTTTCCGTTCCCCACATACGCATATATATTCCAAGAAACCTCCACCTATACTTCATTTCAAAGTTTACGCTCATCCACCAGATTCCCAACAAAATCCAGTGGGTTCCCCATTCAACTCCCATCATCCAAAGATTAAAAATCATTGCAAACCATGGTAGCCTTGTTTCCGCATGATTAACGCTTGAATATTTGGAGGAATCCTTTCCTTTTTCCTCCAACATTTAGCTAAATCCCAACCCGAGCCAAGATTAGCCAAGGCATCCGCCACCTGGTTTCCTTCTCTGAAGATATGGGTCACCTTTTTATCTCTAAATTTGGATAAAAGGAAGCTGACATCCAACAAAATGTCCTTTGTATTCCAACCCATTAATTTTTCTTTATTCATAGCATCCATAACCGACTTGGAGTCTCCCTCAATGTGGAGATAAGCAATCCCCAGATAAACAACAATTTTGATGCCCATTAGCAATGCACAAGCCTCCGCCACTAAAGTCGACTGAAACCCAATACCTCTAGCAAATCCTGCCATCAGAGCTCCCATAGAATATCTAATAACTCCACTAATGCTTGCCCTACCTAAGTTTCCCTTAGCAGCCCCATCAAAATTAAGTTTAAACCATCCTCTATCCGTAGGCTCCCATTTAGTATTTTTTCTAGCTAAAAGTTTTGAATTATCAAAGGAGTTAGCCTTTAAATCTTGGTGCCATTCCTTAGCCATTTTTATTTCATAATCCATTGGCCCCCTCTCTAGGATTTTCTCATTAAAGAGAGAGCTATTCTCCTCAATGAGCCTAACTCCAATGCCAAATACCTCCTTGGGACTCCTCTCAATATTCTTGAAAACCCTGTTATTCCTCTCCTTCCATAAACACCAACCTAAAACAGGGGGGACTTGCTTCCAAATTTCGCCAGGCAGAGGGTGGAAAAATGGGCCATACCAACCCAAAATAAATGAAAAAAGGTCCTTACTCATAACCCAAGGGACATCAAGTTTCTCAAAAGCCAACCCCCAAACTTCAGCAGCAAACGGGCAGTGTAATAAAAGGTGACTGAGAGTTTCCTCCCCTTTCTTGCAAAGGAAACATCTATTGGGAAAACAAAAACCCCGAGTCCTCAGATTGTCCTGGGTTAGAATCCTATTATGACAGGCCGTCCACCAAAAAAATTTTTTTTTAGGGATCATGTGACAATTCCAAACCTTCTTCTAAGGTTCCACAACAGAATTTTCGTTAGTCAGCAGACTATAAGCTGACCACGCAGAGAGATCCCCTTGTTTATCTAAAGTCCAAAAAAACTCATCCTCCTTGTCATAGGAGGGAAACCTGATGATGGAGAGAATCACCTAAAGGGATTGAGAAAGACGACAAAGGTCCAGAGAATGGGGGCAACAAAGATTAAGATCCTTCCAAATCCTAGCTCCAGGAGGTCCAGAAACATAGTCACTGATATGTATGCCAAAGAATCTCTGAGCCGCTCCCATCACCGCCCCAAAGCTAGAGGAAGCCAGAGAGGAGTCAATAAGCCAAGTATCTTCCCAAAACCTGATTTTAATACCATTTCCCATTTTCCATTTAATCCCTTTCTTTAGCAGGCCTTGTATGCAATAGATGCTCCTCTAGACAATAGAGCCCTGGGGGTGAGGTTTTGAAAGACAATCAATCAAGGGCCTATTCTGGAGATATTTGATATTCAAAATTTTACACCAGTCCTTAGTGTTCCTTAACTCATCCCAACCAAACTTGGCCATCAGAGCCCTATTAGAGTTAACAATCTTCCTTATTCCAAACCCACCACAATTTTTAGCCTGGCAGACCCTTTCCCATTTCACCAAAGCGAGTTTCTTTTTTTCCTCAGTACCGGACCATAGGAAATTCGTTTGAATTCTTCAAATTTATCAGCAATATACTTAGGCATCTTAAAAATGGATAGAAAACAAGTGGGGATACCTTGGATAGCCGCAGTGAGCAGTTGGAGTTTTCCAGCATGGCTTAGCAAAGATCCCTTCCACCCAACCAACTTCCTTTGAATCCTTTCCAGAACCAAATTCTAGAACTCTGTGGGTACCTCCTTAACCGTGAGGGGGATCCTAAGGTACACCGACGAGAGAGAATCACCAACACATCCCAGAACCGTAGTCACCCTATTTTTCAAATTAGGCATGCAATTAAAAAAATAAATCTTGCTTTTATTGTAATTGATGCATTGACCAGAGCAAGAGGCATAGTTGTTAAGAGAAGCTTTCCATTTCATAGCTTCCACCATAAAGGCCTTCCCAAATAGAAAGGTTTCATCCACAAATTGCTACACAACAATCAAATTTAGAGAGGAAGCCACTTTAACACCCGAAATTGAGCCCTTTGATAGCAGACCCATGAAATTCCTACTGAGCACATCAGCAATCATAATGAAAAGATACGAAGATAGAGGGTCTCCTTTTCTAAGCCCTCTACCAACAGAGAAGAACCCATAGGGGAATTCATTAATCATAACCAAGAACTTGATAGTACTAACACATTCCATAATGAGTTTGATGACCGAACTGTTAAAGCCAAACTTGTCCAAGACCTTCGGGATGAAGTCCCACAACACTTTATCATAAGCTTTGGCAATGTCAAGCTTGAGAGCCATCCCCACATTGTTACATCTATCCATAGAGTGGAGCAGTTCATGGGTTGTCAAAGTGGCATCAAGAATATGTCGCCCAGGGACAAACCCCTTTTGAGTGTGACTAATGATTTTTTCTAGGAGAGGTTTAATGTGGTTAACAAGGATCTTAGAAAGGATCTTATAAAAGGTGTTACAAAGACTAATAGATCGAAATTAAGTCATAGAAAGAGGCTCACTAATCTTGGGGATAAGAGCAATGAAAGTGCGGTTCAATTGTTTAAGGATCCTACCAGATTTGAAGAAGTCCCTGGCCACAAGAACAAGGTCCCCACCCACAGTATCTCAGAAAATATGAAAAAAAAGCAGGAGGAAAACCATTAGGCCCTGGGGCTTTGAAAGCCCCCATGCTAAAGGTAGCCAGATGAACTTCTTCCATGGAAATAGTCCTAAGGATTCCCAAGTTATCTTCCTAAGAGATGGAGGCAAGGAGATGTTGAAGAATCACATAGTTGAAAGCCTGGTTGGGCGCTTCAACCGAGGCCGAAAAATCCTCCTTGAATTAGTTCACCACATAGATCCCAATTTGAGCTTGATTTGAAATCACCTCCCCAGTGGCATTTGTCAATTTGTCAATTTTTGTTACTTTTCCTGTGCTTGATGGCAGAAACATAAAAAAAGGAGGTGTTCCTATCTCCTTCCTTCAGCCATTGGACCCTTTATTTTTATTTCTAGAAGACCTCCTCATTTTTTAGGACTCATTCCCATTCCATTCTAGCTTCCTGTTCTTGGATGTGAGCCTGCTGACTGTCATCACCCTCATCCAAATTTTTCTGTAAGGTCCTCAACTTTCCTTCAAGCATTTTTTTCCTTTGAAACACATCCCCAAACACATTTTTGTTCCATCTACCATCAATTTAATATGTTTAAGTTTAAAGAAGATCCTAAACATAGGGGATCCTTGGACAGGAATATTCCACCATTCAACAATTTTCTTTTTGAAATCAGGATGAGCGTTCCACATTATTTCAAAGTGAAAAGGATAGGGGCCCACAATAGGATGGATATTAGTGGTCAACAGAAGAGGATTATGGTCAAAGACCATCCTGGGCAAGGTTATAAGGTTTGTATCTAAGACATTAGTCCAATGAGGAGAGTAGAGGAAGTGGTCAAGCTGGACCTGAATCAGGTCACAACTAGCTCGTCTATTAGACCAAGTGAAATTTTGGCCCAGGAGCTCAATATCAACTAAACTCGAAGAATTCAAAAAATTAGCTAGATCAGACATGCTGTTAGTGTAATCTAGAAGGCCACCACTTTTCTCAGATGAAAACAGGGGAGAGTTAAAATCTCCAGCAACAAGCCAACGACCTCCCTTATTTAGATTAATCTTAGCCACCATGTTATCCCACAAAATACTCCTCAAGTTCCTCTGATTAGGAGCATATATATTAATTATAGAACAAGCTTCTCCAAGATAAGAGAACGAAACCCCTACACTATTTTTACAGTGAAATATTTCAGAACCCTGTAGACAAGAAGGGTTCCAAAGCACAACCAAACCCCCCGAAGCTCCCTCGGCATCACTATAGACATAGGAAGCATTAGGCCAGAAAAAGTTAGCAATTTTATCAAAATTCACCATCAACATTTTGGTTTCTTGAAGAAGGAAAATATCAATCTTATGTTCCACTATATAGTTCTTCAGAGCACTTTGTTTGTGTGAACTATTAAGCCCATGAACGTTCCATGATATAATCCTCATTTATGACCTTTTTTTGAGGACACATCCAATGTCCTCTGCTTTTCCAGAGCAATCTCATGTGTTGTTTCTCTCATTCTAGTGTATCTCTGAGAAGGTCTCCCTGGATTAGATTCTCCTCCTACATCTACCTTCTTCTTCCTTCCTTTCTTCTTGGGCGTAGTCCATATCCCTTCATCCTCAACTTTCTTAAGCTTTAAACTCCCCAAACTTTCAGTAGACTCTTCAATCATACCAAAGCTCTCTTCCTCCCAGATTTCACCATCCTCAATCAAAGCCCCATGGGTCCCCGAAGTGACAGCCAAAACCAGAGGGTCACTAGCTGAAGCACTAGGAACAAAAAACTCACCAGGGACCCCCAAAAACATGGTATCAACAACCGAAGAGCCAGGTTCCCGAGACAAGGACAGGGGTTTAGCAGCCAACTCCAAAGCATCACCATGGTTAGAAAATCTAGGAGGAGGACCAACATGGGAGGGTGGGTGAGGAGGATTCATAGGTGAATGGTCAGCACCTGGGGGAACTAACCCAACATCACACAATGGTCTTAGAATATTCTCAGATAGAGTAGTAGGATTTATGACATTGTCCTTAAACTCCCGATTGACAGTGGATTTGCAGTCGGAAATAAGATGCCCTCCTTTAGCACACTTTTGACAATATACCACGTTTTCATAACACACAGGTTGAGACCAGTTGCCCAACTTAGAACGCAGCTTGATTGAATTTGGTATAATTTTATCAACATAAATATTGACACAAAATCTCGCAAAGACTAACCTTGATTTTGATTTTGTGATAGCATCCGTGGTAACAAATTGGCCCAGCGAGTCCCCAATAGCTTTGAACATGGCTTCATCCCAAAAATCCAAAGGCAAACACAACTGCCTAACCCAAATAGGAGCTGACTTATTTAGATCAGTAGCAGGGTCAAAACTAGGTTTCCATTTGCACAAAGCTAGACCGTGCTTTCCAAAAACTCATAGACACAATGATAGAGTAGCCACCAAGTCCTCCGCAATAGTGAATCTAAATAGGAAAATACCACCAGCCATCACATGAATCTCCACACTACCCTTAAGGTGCCACTTTGCCGCAACCCATTTCCGAACCATATCCACCATTGGACGGTAAGAGAGAAATCTTCCCATTACAACATTTTCCATGGAGGAGAGGATCCTGTGACTGATTGAATCAGGAATGTCAAACACAATACCTGAGGATGAAACAATCTCAGAAGAAGATAGAAACAAGGAAGAGACTTTTTTCCCATTAGAAAGCAAATCCTTCCAACCGATAGCTGGTGGGATCTTCACCGCCGGCACAAAAAATACGCTCGAAGATGCCAAAGACTTTGAAAAGCCCGAAGGTGAAAGCATTGACCCCGCAGGGGGTACCCGTCAGACACGGGCCCAAAGGAGGGGAGCATGGGTCAAGAGGGGGTAGAGGGGGACCATTGGATACCCCCACGACAAATTCCACCATTGGTTAAGAAGTAAACAATTGGTAGATTGATAGAGCTCACAATGTATCCTTTTATAGATAATTATATTGTATGAATGAATATTAATCATACCATCAACATAATAAGTATATAAATCAACATTAGTAACAAAATAATCCCTTCATGTAATTCACATCATCATCTAGTACCAAGGTATAAGAACGTTAAAACACACACTCCTCTTGTAGCCAAAATATACAAAGTCCTTATTGGCCTTTCTAAAGTATCCTAAATACATAAACTAATACTCATGTAGTAGCTCAATTTTTTTTTGAAACAACTCATAGATATTATATATCACAACTATAAGTGTATAGAAACATATATTAACCCTAAAAAATTCATGTATCTCTTTTTGAGAAGAAAATTGAAATATGATAACAACACAACACATAAAAAATAAACAAGAAACTAAAAATAAACTTGAAAATATTTTTTGATGATGAAGGGTTGCAAATGGAACCAAATGCTCTTGCCTCACCCACCTTGACCTCTCTCTCTATTTTTTTCGTTCATTTAGAGTGGTCTTAGTCTATGAGATCAAGACCCCTAATATCTTATGAATAATAAAATATTCTATGAATTTAAGAACTATCCATCTAACAAACATTATATGAGTATATATATACAAATATCATAAGAGGAAAAAAAAAACAACCAACATAATTATTGTATTGAAAAATATTTAATATTTGTTGTTATTACAATGTAGAAATAAGTTTGTTATTATATAGAGGGAGGAAATGCATGAAAGGTGTAAATTAGCTAAATTTATATGTCCATGATAGATGGATATAAGTAAATATATAAATGCATAATAGGTGGAGATAACTAAATGAAATAGGAAAATAAGAGAGTAACTCAACCTAGACTACATAAGTGTCAATTAGGTGCATAAGTCAAGTGCACATGACTAATTAACACAACTATCTAAGTGGGCGTACCTTAACTAGGTGCATATAATGTAGTATAGTAATAAACTAAATGCACCAATATCCCCTATATGTGAAAATTAGGGAGAGATAAATAAAATTATGGGTCCCAACAACTAGGATTTATTGATTAGGTGTATAATTCAAGTGCATGTGAATGATTAACATAGCTCCTCTTAAAGTTAATTTAAAATAAAAGATAGGTTCAGCCATAGAATATGAGAGAGCCACAGTGTTCTATCAAGGGTGTAATATTTTTTGACATTTAAAGGATGCTTGCAACAAAGCTCCTCTTGTTCCAAAGATACACCAAATCGAGACACAAATGAATGCTCCTTTGAAGAATATGACCCTAATGAACATATCAAAAGAATGTGAAACCTCAACACCCATTAAAGAATCGTCACTCACAAAAAAATCCTTGGACCCTGATCAAGGAAATAATGAGGTATACTCAATCCCAAAAGGGATGCTCCAAAACAAAATCTAGAAAGGTTGTTTTCAGTGGCTGCCAATGAACCACCCACCCCACCTTCCTTGCAGAAAATTTTGGTCACAAACAAAGGAATGGAAAACAACGAGTTTTCTTCACCTCTAAACTCTGTGCGTGAACAAAAAAATGAGCCCCATGAGGAAGGGGAATTATAATCCAAAAGGAAAATTTATTGACTCCAACCCATGACCTCCCTGAACCAAACTTGGAGGAACACACCCTAGAAAGCAAAGATGAAAAAGGATTGATAAACACCAAATCACGAAAAAAGAAAAAAGAAGATGTAGAGGGAAATAAAAAAGTAGGTAGACCCTAATCAAAGGAAACAATAGTCAAAGAAACAACAAGAGATGTGGCAACATGGAAGTATAAAACCCTTGATTCCTTGGCAGGGAACAAATCAAAAAGGAAGTAAGGGAGTATAGCCTCCCACCTTGGGTAGTATCAGACTAGTACTGCTCTCTTGTTCTTTGAACTTATGAGGATACTATCTTGGAATGTTAGGGGTATAAATGGAGCCTATAAACAACATGTGCTAAAGGCTTTCTTAGCCAAAGTGAAACTTGATATCCTTTTGATCTAGGAAACTAAAATAAAAAATGAAAGTTTTGAGAAAACCCTGAGATGGATTTGGTCAGGTGCTGGTTTTGAAGTTAGTGATGCAGAAGGTGTCTCTGGAGGGATTTCTACTTGCTGGAACTCTTCGAGGTTTGGCGGAAAGTTGAAATTCAAGAATGAGAATAGTCTCTTAGTTAGTATGGAGGATGGAGATTTTTCCATCAATTGGAATATGGGAAATATCTATGGCCCCAACTTGAGATTGGATAGGCCGGAACTATGGAATATGCTAGAAGGTGTAATAGAAAACAACAAATATGAACTATGGATTCTTGGAGGAGATTTCAATTCCCCATTGTACCCATCTAAAAAAAAGGAGGTTTATCTGATTACTCAAATAGTATGATTGACCTCTCAAGATTTCTTGATTAAGTTGGATTAATGAACATCCCTCTAATAGGATCTCTCTTTACTTGGTCTAATAGAAGGCATGGACATCAACTTATCCAGATTCAAACTAGAAAAAAAATTGATCTCCTCTAATTGGAACATAATGCAAAATCTCTCCCTTTTAGCCTCCTAGAACAAGGTCCGACCATAATGCACTACTTATGGAATGGGATGATGGAGTGATTAAAATACCATATCCTTTTAGATATGAAATTATGTGGTCCCTCCATCTGGACTTTAAATCTCTAATCGGGGAATGGTGGACTTTACCTTGTGATGGTACCCCTATGTTTAGACTAACACAAAAATTAAAAAGAATTAAAGAAAAAGTAAAGGGGTGGAACAAATACACTTTTGGGAACATCTTTACCACTAAAAAAGACCTAAATTTGAAAATTAAGGAAGTTTGAGACCAAATGGAGGAAGAAATTTTTGATGATGAGATCTACATCAAAAAAAGGGAGCTGAGAGCTCAATGGCACAAAATAAGTAAGAAAGAGGAAATTTTCTGGAAACAAAAATCTAGGATTTAGTGGCTACAAGAAGGAGATAGAAACACTAAGTTTTTTCACCAATCTACTTTGAAGCATAAGGGAAGAAACATGATTAGATCTCTTACCACCTCTAATGGCATTCAACTTGATGGTGAAGAGGAAATAACAGTGAAGGTTGTTTCCTTATTTTCAAACAATTTTGAGCTCCCAAAGATCGATAATTTGGAAGTAGAAGAGTTTTTATAGGTTATACCCAAAGTTATCATAGAGGAAGACTTGAAAGAACTAACCAAGACTATTTCCATGAAAGAAGTGAGGGGGGTTGCTTTCTCTTTTGGAGCTTTCAAAGCGCCTAGACCAGATGGATTCCCTCCCAGTTTCTTCCAAGTCTACTGGGATATTGTCTCTATGGACCTCTTTAATGTAGTTAAGGACTTTTTCAGATCAGAAAGACTCTTGAATCAGATGAATACCACCTTTATATCCCTAATTCCCAAAAATTTTGAGGCTACTTCAATGAATCATTATATACCAATAAGTTTATGCAACACCACCTATATGATTTTCTCTAAAATCATAGTAAATAGGTTGAAACTAGTTCTGGGAAAACTGATTTGTGATTAATCAAAAGGGTTTTGTTCAAGGAAGACAAATATTGGATGCAAAAATATACACCCATGAGATCTTGAACTCTATGGATTACACTAAGAAACCAAGTATGGTGTTGAAATTAGACATCTCCAAAACCTATGATAGGGTTTCGTGGAATTTCTTGTTTGTTGTTATACAAAAAATTGGCTTCACTGGAAAATTCCTCAATTTGATAAAAACTTGTGTCACCACCTTGAAGTACTCGATCTTGGTTAATGGTATTACCCATGGTTTTTTCTCACTAGGAAGGGGTTTGAGATAGGGGGACCCTTTGTCTCCTTATTTGTTTGTCATTGTGGCTGAAGCTATGGGCCATAACATATATAAACAACTTAATAATAAAATTCTGAAAGGTTTTTGTGTTGCTTCTTCCTTACCCCTGCCTCACATCAACAGTTTGTTGATGATACCATTCTTATGGGGGAAGCATATATAGTTGAAGCTAAACAATGGAAAGCTACTCTTGATAAATATGCTAAATATCAAGCCAGTGTATAAACTATCAAAAAAGAAAAATTAACTTTTTTAATACTAGACCGATTGTGAAAAACAAAGTCATAAGGATTTTGTGGTGTCAGGAGGAGGAGTTACCTACTACCTACCTTGGACTACCTCTTTTTTCTTGAAATTAAAACAAAAAATATTGGAACTATATAGTCGAGAAAGTCCAAAAAAAATTGGCTGGTTGGAAAGGAAAACTGTTGAGCTTGGCAGGAAAAATTTAGCTCTTAAAAGCTTCTTTATAGAACATACCAGTCTATTACCTATCTATGTTTAATAGCCTGGCGTATATAGTTGAGATAATTGAAACAATTCAACGAATATTTTTATGGTTAGGGGTGGAGGAAAGGAAAAGAATGGTACTCATCAAGTGAGAAATGGTCTGCACCTCAAAGAAAGCAGGAGGGTTGGGAATCAAAATATTAAAATTGTTTAATAAAGCTCTTGTGGTGAAAATGGGTTGGTTTCTCCTAGAAGGTGAAAAAGATCGGGCTCAAATCTTAAGGGCGAAGTATCTAAAGAATAAGGAAGCTAGTTATTTTATTAGGAAGAAGGAGCTTCCATATGGATCAGTGTTTTGGAATAATCTTCTTAAAACAAGAGGAATCTTGACTAGAGGAGCAAAAATGAGGGTCGAGAATGGGATAAGTATTGATTTTTGGGAAGATAGTTGGTCTACACAGACCCCTTTATCGGTTTTGGAGGGCCTCCAAAAAATCAAAATTAGAATAAAAAGAGGTATTGGCAAAAAATTCTCTAACTAATTAGTTTGGGAAGGGTCGAGACCCAAGTCGATAGGCTTCAAATATTACCTAAACAATGTTGTTCTAAGGGGAAGTAGACAACAAAACTGGTATGCTGATTTAGAATTGCTTATGAATCAAATTGGAAATCTTGACCTCTTCTCAAAAAATGAAAAGGATGAATGGATTTGGACAAAAAATGCTACTGGTAGGTTCTCTATTAAATCAACCTATGAATCCATGATGCAACAAGCTTAAAATTTGGGATCCTTTAACTGGCTCAAGGTATGGAGGAGGAATTTAATCCCGAAAATTAATTGTTTTTGGTGGACGGTTACACATGCTAAGATCCTTACTATAGACAACCTAAATAAAAGAGGCTAGTATCTGGTCAATAGACATAGTTTTTGTAATGAAAAAGAGGAAACTATCATACATCTATTCTTTCAATGTTCTTATGCTCAAGAAGTATGGGATTTTTTCTCAAGATTTTGAAGGTGGACTGGTTTTCCTGGCTAATTTTCAAATGTTTGTAGAAGGGTGAAGTGTTTTTCCTTACTCTCATAATATTATCAGTGATCTATGGGGAAAATTACCCCCGTTTCTGGCTTGGGGCCTATGGAAATAAAGAAACAACAAGGTGTTTAAAGATACAACTAGGAGTAGTAAGGAGCAATGTTTGACTGTAAAAAGACAAATTCAAGAAAACTTGGAAATTTGTTCATATAACCAAGCTAAGAAAGGTCCAACACAACAAGAGTTAAGCATAAAAAAACAATGGGGGATCTCCCATGACTTAAACAATATAAATTGGGAAAAAAAACTTATCAAAAATAATGTTTAGATTCCCTCAGATCTAGGATGGGTGAAATGCAACTTTGATGGTTGCTCAAAAGGGAATCTGGGATGAGCTACTTCTGGTGGAGTAATAAGGGATGATAAAGGAACCTATTTGGTAGGATACATCAAGGGCTTAGGAACAGGTACAAACAAATTCGCCAAAGCTTACATTGTTTGGATTGGAGTCAATTATCTCAGAGAGAAGGGGTACAATAAGGTAATTATAGTAGGAGACTCAAAGTTGATCATTGACTATCTTAAAAACACGACTAAAATCCCATGGGAAATCAAAGATTTGTTGGAAGATTGTAAAATAATGATACAAGATATTTAATATTATAAAAAAATTCATTCCTTTAGGGAGAGAAATAAGGTCGTGGATTATATGGCCAACCTGGGTGTTAATAAGGAAATTTTAAATTTCTGGGATTTCTCTAATTTTCCTAACCAAATTAAAGAAATTCTGGCTACAGACATAATTGGCGAGAGAAATATTGAAATAAGGGGTTACGATGACAAGAATAATAATGAGTAAAAATGGTGATGGGTCATGATGTCCAGCAAAGATGTGGACCCCATGGATACATGATGGAAAGTTGACTGGACAAAGGAGGAAGCACGTTGTTAGAGGAGTGCCAAGTCCCGATGAAATGAAAGGCCAAAGATGGAAAGGGAAACTAGGTTGTAGAGCTTCATACCTAGGTAAGAAAGGTTTAATTAAAGAAATAAATCATATGAGAAAAATTCCTAAATTTGATCTCTGAAGTGATAGATGGACTCGTGCTTGCAGCGAAGATAAAAGAAGTAATAAAAAAGGTGTAATCATTACTAGAAAATGAGGTGGAGTTGCCACTCACAATAATGATGATATTGAAAAAGGTGATAACTGAGGCATTAGTTCTTTAATACATTATAGCAAAAACCCTAAGATGTTTATGTTTCAAATGAGAAGCCATAGAGTCACCATTAAAACTGAACTTTTAGAATCGTCTGTCACCAGTGTTGATAATGTCGAAGGACACAAAAGTGAATTATTTCTCATCCCTAAGAATTACCATAGCTAAGACAACACCATGGGAGGCCCTAGGAAGTGAACTAAACCTCACAAATATGAGTTACTTTGTAACAATGAGGAGCTCTAGGGTCTTTTGGAGAGGGCAGGTTTCACCCCATACTTTGCAGCGATGAAAGGATATAATGAAAAAATAAGCTACAATTTTGCCAATGCATGGAGGGATGGAAAAGTTAATCTTACTAGCATTAAGTTTAAAGTGGATGCAAAGCTAATTGCATAGGAAATGAGACTTGCATATAGGGGAATGAAGGTGGCCAAGGTTAGTAATGGTAAGTATCAAGATTACATTGAGAAGTTCTTTGAAGAAAAATAAAAAGCGATAAGATTTCAAAATGGCTACTCCAGGGTTAAGCTTCCACCCCCATATCATAATGTCTATTTTATTGTTATGAAGTATTTTACCCTTGAGGGGTGCATCCAGTCCGTCCACGGGTATCATTTCCCTATTCTCAATCACATAAGAAATCTTGAAAAAATTAACCTTCCGTTCTTTTTATTCTCTTCCTTGAGCTAGAGTTTAACGCTTGGAGCCAACCCAACATTACATTAGGGACTTATAAGAGCCATATGTAAATTTGTGTTGGCTAATATTCCATAGAGAAACCCAGCCCTAAAATTGCTCAAAAACCCCAAGCCTAGAAGCTCTGTGAAAATTGAGCTTATTGAGGACCAATCCCATCCCCCAACCAAAAAACCTAGTAAGAAGTATTATAACCCTGATGATTCAGTGTGGAAGGATCTGCTAATGGTTACACTAGAAAAAAGCATGGATGTTTCTATGGACCTAGAGGCTAATAAGAAGAGGAAACAAATTATTCATGAACTAGGGGAAGAGGCAGACATGATCACTATACTTGATGAAAATGAGGTAGAATGCTCAAATCCAGGTGGTAGAAGATCTAAGATGCTAAAATGGAGGCTTCGAAGGGGCAAGAAAGTAGTTAAAATTTGCAGAGCCGAAAGGAAAAGAGTACCCACATCCCACATGAAAGCAAAGATAAGAAAGTGAGGGAGGATAATTATTCTTCCACAGAGGAGATACTTGATAGTCTGGGTGGTGATTTGGTCGAGGAGGAATATTCAAACTCAAAAAGTGATGGTGGCAATGGTAGTGAAGACAAGGAAGAGGAGTTGTAGCAAGAGGTGACCCGAGAGGAGGAAGAAGACAATGCCATGGATAACCAAGAGAGGATGGAAACAAAAGATCAAGAGGAAGAAAATGTTAAGGATAGTGGTAATGAGAGAATGAAAAGATTGGAGGAAATACTGTAAGTATTGGAAAAATGGATGGAAGAGAAGGACGAGGACAACAAAATTTAAGCTCTTGAAAAATTTGTTAAGAGAAAAGTCGAGGATGGTGGTAATATAAATAGATTGGAGAAAACATTGGAAGTTATAAAGAACGGGATGCAAGAGCAGGACAAGGACAACATAATCCAAGCTCTAGAAAAGGAGGTTAATAATTTATGCTCAGTGGTTGATGTTGTCATGAAGAGGGCTATAATGGCTATGGTATTGGGTATGGGTAAAATTAAAAAGCACCAAAGGAAAAAAGTGATGAGTGAGGGTGTGGATTTGTTTGGAAAGATGAAGTTGAAGGATATAGTGGATGACACAGTTGAGAACCTAATGACCACCTGGAAGTTGATTGAGGAAGCATAACTATGATGCTTTATTTTGTTGTTCTGTGTTTTTTTTTTGGATGGTTTATTTTGGTGTTTTTTTTGGGGTTCATAAAAAATTTAATGGTCGTTGGTGCCTGAAATTTAATGTTTGTAATGCTGCTAGTACTTCTAGTTTTAGTATGGACTTTAAGTTAGATATTAATACGTATTATAGGTTAAATGGAAGAGATGATAGTTATGATAGGTTAATCTATTTTTCTACTTCTGATTTTACTGCTATGTTTGAGCATAAGGGTATTGGTTAAGCTTTTTGCTTGTGGGAGGGGGGAAGTTTGGTGGGCTTCCTTTTTTGTTGTTTCTTTCCACCTGTTGTTCTTCTAATGCTATACTAAATTGTTTGATTCAGGTCCCTTTCCCTGGTTAACCAATCAAAAACATAACTACCTAAGTGATCTTGTCTTAACTATGTGCATATAATATAGTATAGTAATAAAATAAATTCATCAATACCCCCATAAAGGAAAATTAGGGAGAGATAGATAAAAATATGGGTCCCAACAACTAGGTTTGATCAAGGACCCACTTATAAAAGATTCTCTCATTAATATAAAAAGGGTGAAAACCAATAGGACATCAACTCCCTTCTTAAAGAGAGAACATGTGAAGAACTAAGAAGCCTCACCAAAAGCTATCCCAAAAATATTAGGAACATGACCATGATTAAATCCACTAAAATAATCAAGAAGAAGTTGTAAAAAACTACTAAATAATACTATTGGAGCCATAGAAATTACAATAAGATCAATATAAAAGATTGGGTGGAAAGAAAAATAAATTTACATGAGTGATCAAAGAATTACTTGAGCATTGCATAGATTCAATCAAATATACATATAGATCTAAATAATCAATGAAAATAAAACTTCCCAAATATTGCATAGATACATTCAAAGATGTAATTGTCATAAAAATATACATAAGTGAGAAAAATAATACTACTTGAACATTGTGTAGATAGTGAAATCCTATAAATATATTGTAACAAGCCAACAAATTGATAACTTAATATATAAGTGTCAATAGTCTCATAAGAAATGATCAACTAAGGAAGGTAGATGGTCTTCCATAAATTGGTATGTATGAGTGTATGTATGATACATGTTCCATATCATTGACATGAATGAGTACCCAATCCTTAAATCAACTCAATACATAGGAACAAGGACTAGGTAAATAGACTGCTTCAAAATAAAACCAAGGAAGCATTGGTGTAAATAAAAATAATAATACATCAACCCATTATGTTGATGAGAGAGAGGTATGAAAACTCCACTAAATTTTTTCACAAAAAAATAGTGCAAGAAGGTGAATAAGAAACATTAGAATAATCAACATTAAGTATATGCACCTAGAAAAGGTAGTGCAACAACATGGCACACTCATGTAGGTAGATGAGATTGTGATGGAAATAATAACACTAAAAAAAATCACCACGACACTTTATAAAATAGTGTGAGTACAATAATGGTACAATAAGATGGGTAAACTCCCCAAAATGTAAAGACATAGTGTGACACTTTATTTTAACATAATTACAAATCATCTATAGTGCTTATAATGTATTCTTACGATACCCAAAAATTACCAAATGCTAAAAGTACAGTTTACTATAACATGAGAGGAAATGTGTTGTCCTCATTTTTAACCATATAACATTTTATTTTTTTGTGTCCTAAGATAAAAAATTTTGTTGTCTTGTTCCCCTTTTGTAACCTTGGATCTACCTTTCTCATAATTGATATTCAATAAGGGAATTACTTAAACTACTCCCTTGGTAAATATTATTTAAAGGGTCATGTTATTCCTCCCCTCGTGCTTTTCTCATGTGTCTAAATCAATTTTTTTTTAAAATACTAAGTATGAGGGTCTTTGGGTTAATTTCTATCTTTAGATAGGGTTTATACTTTTCTCACACTAGCATCCCTTTCCTTTAGCCTATAATTATCATGTGCCTCTATTCTTCTTATTTTTTGTCTCGTACAATTTTGGGGGATTTTTCTTAATTTTATTCATTTTTCTTCCAAGTCTTTGATTTCCTAATCTCATAGATTCTTGACACCTTTTGTCCTTTTGCAAGACCATAAAATTTTATTTGCAATATTTTTGGTGGATGTTCTATCATATAATCATGAATCTTAACTTTTGATAGGATTATAGGTTTTCCTTTCCTCAACTATGATATTAGGTATCCCTATAATATAATCCCCACTTTCTCATAAGGTAATGAAGGAATTGTCACTTATTCATATACCCTTGGTCAATTCATGCTTAAGTGTTGCGTGAACAAACTTCTCGCATGTCTTTATCATTTTCTCACACTTCAACAAATATTTTTTCTAAGTATGGATTGTTTAATTCAATTTCCATACTTGGTAATATTTTCAATGTTTCCCTTACCTTGGTGCCTTTTCCTATAGGTTCTTAGTTTCCTACTCCCCTCATGTCTTGATCTTGTAGGTTGTCAAAATTTCTCTTGTTGGCAATACCCTATTTGAAGTCCATTCCCCTAGCATCCACACATCCTAATTTTTGATTTTACACTTCCCTACTCCTTGATTTCCTTGTGTGTTTTTAGAACTTCCCTTTCATGTTCAACATTTTAGTACTAAAAGATGATTTTCCTTGAGTCTTGATCTCTATTATATAGCAATTTTGTATACTTTTATTTACCATCATACTTAAAAGGTAATGAGTATCTAGGAATTTTGATTCTTGATATGTGATTGTTTTCCTATTTTAAATTCACTCATGGGTGTTTTAACCATATCATACCTCATTCCTAAACTACCACTCAGGTTTCCATTTTCCAAAATTTTGATCCCTGTCAAGCTAGGGATTCAAATTTTCCCCTACCTTCAATATTGTGATATTGGCTGTGAAAAAATATTGATCCCTACCACCTTTGGAATAATAACTCTTAGAATTCAAAAAAACCCATCCCCCACTTCAAATGGGATGAGGTATTTTCAATCCTTGAATTCCTCTAGTGTGGTAAACTTTGTGAGTATTTTTTTTATAAGGAAAACTAGTAGTAATAACCTTGAAATCTCAACATCTCTCAACTTTTGAAATCTTTCATTGCATCACTCATTATTTGCATTGTAGAGTCCATACTTACCATTTTCACTATTATATAATGTGTGGTGTCATCCCAGTCTTTTAATTCCCATTCTTCTATTCCATGTAGTATTTTAGGAATCTATTATGATAATATGGTTGGGAGGGTGTAACATTCTCCATTGGTCCCCTTCTTAAATATCTCTTGGGAGATTGAAGAGTTATCCTTTTAATACTTTTGTACACACTGAAAAATGTCCTGAATGATATCATGCACTCGAATATGATATACTAACATCATTTCTTCCTAAAACCCATCCTCTTTGCTGAATTAATTAAATTATCCTAGCTATTCAATTAACTACATCATTTGCATCTGTTAATCTAATTGACCTAATTAGGTTAATTCACCCCCTTTAATGCTAACTTTTCATCTTGTTAAATTGGATAAATCAAATTATCTAATTTAATCCCTAAAGTCCTCTTATTTAATTAAATAACCCTAAGTTATTTAATTAAATATCATATCACTTCCCCTTTTCATTAAATAAATAAATTATTTAATGAATATCCTAATTCCCCTAATTTGAATAATTGAAACTTTATTTAATTATAGAATTACTAATTAAATCTAATTCTCCCACTTGCAAGGGAATATTCTCATGGAATATTCCTTCTTGTGCACTCATTCAAATTTCTTCAACTTGCACATTTAAATTTGGTTTTAAATAAATAAATATCTAATTTCCTCATCCATGAGAATATTCTTTGAGAATATTCTCTTTCCACACTCATTTGAAAAAGGAAATATTTCTTTTTTGCAAAAAACTTTCAACAAGACTTCTTGTGCAAGTTTTGAAAGTGTGTTTGTTTGGATGAATGTAAGCCCTTGATTAAATATCATCTTGCATCCTCAACCCTTGATGGGAATCCATGATCCATGCCTCTATTTTCCTTCCATATTGACCATTGATTAGATTTTTCAATCTTAGCCCTTCATTTCTCATTTGTCCTCCTATAAGTAGGTCGCTATTTGGAGACAAATGGATCCATCTTTTAAGAGAAAAATTTTGTTGTTAAAATCACTCTCATCTTGTGCTCATATTTTATGTTTTAGAAAAAAAATTAGGTTAATTTATTGCATCATATTAGCTTAGCTTCCATTAATGGCTTTCATCGTAACATAGATGCATCCATTTAGCATATTTGGTAATTAGGGTTTTAATATTTTGAGCTTAAATTTCATTTAGAATAGATTTGCATACACACATATCGATCATATTAGCATATATCATGTTAAAATATATTTTGTCATGTTAATTTAGATTTTAAATCATGTTTTCATACACATCTCTCATTAGTTTCATCGATTCTCTTCAATAGAAATAATTGAAACAAGCTCATTTATCCACGGGATTGGGAAAGGGTCACCATTCCACATATATGTGACACCACTCCCCTAAGAAGATACGTTTTAATGGATTAGAATAGGTGTTTTTGAAGCTTTCGTATTTTAATATGTTAGTTTTAATGGATTCTTAATTTAGTTTACATTGAATGATTTTATTGGGACTAATGCATAGCAGCTTAATTATACCTTGAATCCTCATGGATCAATTGTAGTTAGCCCATACTAAGTCGTCAGTCACATTTTAGCATTAGAAGGAGGGAATGAACTAATCAATCTGATAATTTTCATGTTAAATCTATGTTTTGCTTGTGTTTTTAGGTTCAACGATGCTATTGAAGATTCATTGATGCATTTGATAATGTGTCGCTATACAACGACACACTTGGGTTTTTATTTAGTAACACATAATTAATTTAGTGATGCTTAATTGATTTCATGACTGCACATTTAAATAGTGACACTAAGCTAATTTTTCATCATGCCATAAATTTTTATTTAGCAACACAATTGATATAGCGACACATTTGATGTCACTATTTACTATAGAGTGGCGCTTTCAAATTTTCAATACTATGATGCACTTCCAATACAATGATGCTATTAAGGAAATTCAGTAATGTAATTGATTTCAGCATCGTGATTTACTAGTAAACAAAATTGAACTTGAATTTTGGCATGTCTTTTAATTTTTTGACTTTATCTGGTTGCTAACATGTCATTGACTTCTCGTTTTGGGTTTTTAGACTAACTGTTTTTGTAGGTTTGAGCGATAAAGTTTTAAGTGAACGAGCATATTATCATCTAAATATGATTGTAACAAGTGTTTCGACACTTATGGGGAAATTATAACCCATTTATGATGCTTTATTTCACATTTTTAGGACCAAACTAGATTTCTTTTGGGCTTTAAAAATGAATGTTCAAATTGGCTAAAATTGAACCCTCACATCATTATACTTGTTGGTTTAAAATTGAACAATACAATCCCAACAATTCAAATTTGTGTTTCATTTTTCTATGATGGATTAAAATGAACATGTGTCTGAATTGCTTTAGTATGCTTGTAATGTGTATCCAATCCCCTTGTGCTTCGTGCGATCTTGGGTGAAGAGAAACAAACAAGTATACATTTTCTTCTTAGAAGCGCTTATCCTCTCCCCTCGTGCCTTTTAGAAATCTTGGGTGATGAAAATCATTTTATGCTTCAAATATGTGTTGCCTTTAGAGGGCCTTCCTCTCAACTTGTGAGAGGGAATGACCCAAGTGGTGCTTTCATTTCGATCCACTATATAAATAATCGGTTGCGACTAAAGTCATTAACTGGTTGGTTGTGGTTGTCCCATACCAACGAATGTCTCCCTTAGTATCCTTGTGATGCGTTAAAACCCTTAATTTTTTTTCTAAGGGTTGGGAGGCCTCTTAATTGAGTGAATCATCATGTGTATGACACCATTTTATGCCAAATATGGTCATTAAAATCCTTTTTTGTAGTGGCTAACCAATTCCAATTCCAAAATGTATTTTAAGGTAGTTACTTACCATGTCCGATTTTTTATTGAGGCAATAAAGCATATGGGGAAGGAGTCCTTTGCTTGGTGTTTCAAGATGTTACATTTACTTTACATAGCTTATTTTTCCATTTCATCTTCATGGATTAATTATCTCTTTCGATGATGGTAAGCCTACTCAGAAATACATACTCGCTCTATCTAGGATTGTAAATTCTTAAGAGTTAGTTTAAAACTTGCTTGGTTCCAAAAAAATTACAAACAAACATCAACAAGTATTTTTAAAATTTTAAACCCTTTGGTCTAAGTATGGATATCCTTTGAAAAAACCTTGATATCAATTCTTTTCCTAAGGATTTATTCTTAGAGACTTCAAAATATTTTGGTTTACATCTCAATCCATACTTCCTAAAGTAAACCTAGGTAACTATGCCCTTAGCTTCATCCTTTTCACAAAATGGACTTTGTGAGATGAATGATGTTTTTGACATAGAAATTTAGTTTGAAATTAAGAAAAACGAAGTGTTTGTGGTAAAAAGAAGCACATTTAAGCAAGATAAATTAACAAATTGAACCCCACATGACCATTTAGCATCTGATCGCTCTGGTTGAACAACCTAACCTTATGCCCGCTATCATTCAACCAAACTTTGAACTAATTGAGAGAGAAAAAACATATATAATTATTAGTTTGAGAAGGTTCACTTTTCAAACAAAGGAAACACCCATCCAATAGAGAAATTTAGCATACATCTTAGACGAACAAGAATAACAAGCCGATATTGTGGCCAGAAGGTCCATATTACCACCTCCCGTGTGAAAATAAATATCCTCTTTCCCACAATATTGTGCTTCTCTAAATGATATATCACAAAATTTAAATCCCCAATAGAAGTTCCACATTCCATCACTTCAAACTTAGGCATCATATTCAAAAAGTTGACAAGAGACACTTTGTGGATCTTTATCGCAACAGGAACATTTTGGTAAGGAATTTTTATAGACATGTTTCAATGAATGTTCTAGATATGTATGCTCAATATGAACCCCTCACTTAAGTCAAAATTAGTCTTTTAGGATTTTAAAACTTTAAAGGTCTAGCATGTTTCTCACCACCTTGGTCTTATCAAGTAAAGGTTCACTCTAGGTCAAGCATTTCATCCACCCCTTCATCAAAATTCATTCTTCACTTCACCAAACTTTACAAAAAATTAAACATGCCAACACTTTTGACTTAGACATCTATCAACCCCAAACCCTAACTTAGCTACTTTGAATGTGAAATGAATCCTTTTCCATGAATCTAGTTACATTAGTTATCATATTTGGACTATTTTACCTTGAAGGTCATGAGTCTACCCTAAAGATTCACAAGTTCAGAAATATCCTTTATCCAAACATCAAAAAAATAAAACTTAAGTCAAAATTGTTGTCCCAAAAAATTTACAAATATCACTCCCCATATCATTCACCTTTTCATATCCCATTAACATCATTGCTCCAAAAATACTTAGAGCATCCCTTTTACCTAGATTTGAGTCAACTAGAGAGTTTAAACATTACAAATCTCAACACAACTCTCCCATAGGTGACCCAAAATTTATGGTAAAGACAATATCACAACACAAGAGAATCATGGAGAAAACCAAAGTTGCATTCACCTCAAGGGATCCCAATCCTTGAGAATTTGATCCAAGAAGTCAAATTACCCCATCGCAACAACCCTCATCTCCATCAGGACCATATGAGATAGAAGACATTACAAACAACCCATTTGAATTTACTAGGGAGGAAATCATGGAGTACAAATCATAACATCAAGCCTTAGAAAACGTAGCTCTAATTTCCCCATCTTTTTTGTGCAATCATTAACACAAGGCTTGACTTCATCAGCCATGCAAACAACTCTATCCCTAGGGCTAAATCAAACACCCATTCCTAGCTTTGCAGCTAGTCTTGCTAAGGACCTTTCCCATACTCTTCTATTTGAAAGCAACACACTTGTGGGTACCCTAAATACCAATCCATATCAAAACACCACTTGGATGCCAACTTTTGGTGCTCCTACCATTCTCAAACACCCCTTACATCAAAATAAACCACTTACACTTCATGAATCTACAACAACCTCAACATATTAAGGTCAACCATCCTCATCCATCCCCATAAGTATCACAATTGTGCCCAACATCACACAAGGTAGTATAGGTCAAGTGTCTCAAATAGACCAACAAGGACATGCCAACAGCCTAATGCAAAATCAACCCTTAATGCAAATAGGGACATCTTTATCCAACCGCCCCATTGGTTCATCTACACCATTGCTTTCACAAAACACATCCATCCCAACCACCGCTAACCCAAATGAAAAAAACCCCTTGCTCACAAACCCCATCAACCAAGGTACTACCTTGATCCCACCTGAAGTACAACAAGGAAATCCCCAAGACATTGGTCAAGGGAACCTTTTCAATCAATGGGCTTAAGGTCCTAATGTGTCATTTCCATCACAATATCTAATGGCACCATCATCATCTTTCCCCTTGGTTCCCCACTTCATGAAAACCAAATGGGACCTTAAAATTATGTTTCTCCATCCCAATCCACCATTTTACAAGGAGTGTTAAACCAAGGCAACCCCCAACCTCTCATCAACAACCCGCAATTTGTGCAAAACATCAACACCTAAAACCCATCACAGATGTGCCAACAACCAACTAATCCTACATTGCAAGCACATGCCTTAGCTTTACAACTAGCATAACAAGCTTACCAACAAGCCATCCAATAAAAAAAATAGTAGCAAGCAGCCCTAGCAGCACAACAACAAGAAGAAGCATCCCTAACAACACAACAATAATAGCAACAACAACAACAAGTAGCCTTAGCAGCACAACAAGAAGCCTTAGTAGCACAACAACAACAACAAGAAGTAAACTTAACAACACAACAAAAACAATAAAAACAACAAGAACAACAAAAAATCTTAGCAACACAACAAAAGCAACAACAAAATCAAGCACATCAAGTAGCCTTGGCAGCACAAAAACAACAACAAGCCAAATAGCAAGCCCTAGTGGCTCAACAACAACAAAAAACACAAGTAGCTCTCATGGCCCAACAACAATAGCAAGCCTTACTAGCTCAGCAATATTCCCAACAACAACAACAACAAAGTTCCTACTATAACCCTCAATAGAACATCATCAATACAAACATGTTAAGAACATATATGACTCCACCACAATAACCTTCACAATACCCTACACCACCATACACACCATACAACACCCTATCATATTAGAATCTCATGTACAATCCATCTTTCATCCCACAATATCCAACGTATGTTCCTCCACCAAACCCACATGATGATATTGTAGTATCATAACTTAAGGCATTAACACATGTAATGCAAGATCTCCAAATGTGAAAGATGAAGAAGCCCCATACATAAAACCTATGTCCATATCCATTTGACTGAAACATTGCAATAGTACCATTCCCTCTCGGTTTTGAAATCCCAAAATTTGATAAATACAAAGGGAGAGGAATTCTTGTGGACCATATCAAATAGTTTAACGCATTTGTATGGAGGTTGCCTACAATGAGTCTTATTTGATGTGCCTCTTTCCATGAAGCTTGACAGGCCCAACCATCGACTAGTTTTCTCAATTTCCTCCAAGTATCAAAACCTTCCAAGAAATCACTGATAAATTCATAGATCATTTCTCATTTAATCTTGACATGGACATAAGCCTAGAAGATTCATATACTCTCAAATAGAACAAAGGAGAATCTTTCGCTAATTTCTTGCAATGGTGGAGGTAAAGATCTAGTAAGAGCAAGTGGCCAATTCCTGACGACCAACAAGTGGGGATCATCATAGTGAATTTAGATCTAGATCTATCCTTCCACTTAAAGATGCAATGCATTACCTCTTATGAATAACTTTTCCCTAGAGCCCTTAACATCGAGAGAGCTCTAATCTTACAAGGAAATACTCAAGCCTACAAAGACAATCGCCCATCAAATAGTTCAAACAACAAGCCTCGTGTCTAGGATAAGAAAAATAACATAACTAATGATTACATGGTAGATGCTAAGGTGGTCCTAAGTTCTCCTATTCCAAATAGATAACACTCAACCAATCATACAACAAGCTACACCATCACAAAAAAATCAAATCAATAACACAAAAAATCAACAAAGACGAAACCCTAACAAGAAAAACTATCTAAAATGCAAGTACACACTTTTCAAAACCTATTGAGACTATCATGAATAAATTAGTAGATTCAAAGTTGATAACGCTTCCAAATTTTGAAAATTACCAAGAGCCACAAGATAAAACACCCTGGTATAATGAAAAAGATCTTTGTGACTTTCACAAAATCAAAGGACACAAAACATTGAGCTGCATGAGGCTCAAAAATGTTATTCAAGATATTTTCAAGAATGGAGACATATCTATTGAGGTACCAACTGGAAACCAAGATCTTAAGATATACAAGAGCCCTATGTTAGATAATAGCAAAGGAACAACACTCGAAAAGCTAAAGATTACACAAACGTACAACATTCCTATTCCAATATAGTCACTTAATGTGATAGTGTCATCATTGTTGTCACCATCAAAGGGCCTAGTGTGGAGTGTGGAGTCACCAGAAAACATGGCAAAGTCACCATCCAAAGAGTCCCATCTTAATCTAAGGCACAATCTACTTTTCCTACATCAAACCCTAGCAAGTACAATCTCCTAGACCAGCTTAAGAAGACCCTTGCATAGATTTCTATCTTATAATTATCGAGGCTATCCCTCACATATAGGGAAATATTAGAGAAGGATTTATCTTCATCATCCATCCCCAAGGATATTGATATAGAATAGTTTCAAGCCATGGTAGGTAATATCACTAATCATCTTCTCACCTTCTCATAAGAAGACCTACCATCACAACCATCTCATAACCATGATTTTCACCTTGAGGTCATTATCCATAAGAACAAGGTTAAAAGAGTCTCCATAGATGGAGGTGATGGTATAAAAAATTGCACCCTCCAATTGATCAAGAATTTGGTCCATTCAGAGGATACTATTGAGAAAGAAAAAGGTACCACCATCAAAGCATATGATGATCAAGAGTGGGTATCACAAGGCATCATCTCATTACCCATCCAAGTAGGATGTCTCATTGCAAATAATACATGCCAAGTGTTAGACCTTGATCTCCCCTACAACTTATTTCTTGGCCGACCATGGATCCATGCCCTAAAATTTTTAGCTTCAACCTATCATAAATGTGTAAGATTTCCTTTTGAGGGTAGAGAAGTTACCATCCATGGAGATCCTGAGCCTTTTTACTACTACAAGAACCTTGAAGCCAAGTTTTAAAAGATACCCTAGATCCCTAAAAATGATGAAGGTCCTACACCATCCTCCTCATTTTTTGACCCATCATCCTTTGCATCTACCTCATAAACGAAAAAACCCATTGTGTAGAACATTCCCAATATCAAATCAGTGATCTAGGATGATGGTTGTGGAAACTCTAAACTAATGAAGGACACTTTTGTGTTGGGGGAGCTACCTCTTTCTCCCAAATCTCATGGGAAACCCACACTTATCAATGAAGTCCCCAAAACAATAAAGATGGCAGATACTACCTTCACCAAGTGGGAAAATTTGATCAAACAAGATATCAATGAGGAGGATGTCTCCAAACTGCTATATCAAGATGAATGACCCATCCACACTCTTCCCATGGAAGATGAAAACAAAGGCTTCTAGCTAATGAAGGGATGGGGATATAACAAGAATGATAAACTAGGAAAAAATTCCAATGGTTTATTAGAACCCATCATTCCTAAGAAACGTCCAAATAATCTCGGCTTAGGATGTACTACTAGCAATATTAACCTTATCAGTAAAGGTACTTTTGCTAAAAGGGCCGAGGATTCCTCTTGGTTTCCAACATCCCGTGACAGGACCCTAGATGACTTCCCCCTTGATGTTGCTGACCTATTTGAAAATAACTCTCTCTTCATGATATCCACAACATCCTTCACCTCGAACAATCAACCAACTAAAATAAGCCTAGTTTACCCCCAACTCATTGTGTTGGACCAATGAGGACTATCGATTCTAGATTTATTCAAAAGTGATGAAGCAATCTCAGAATTCATGGGACTCCATGACAAATTACCATGGGCAGATCACAAAGTGGGTTTTGACATAGAGCTAGACATAGGGGCGTACTACGAGGAGATGATTGAATCCTTTAGTCACAAAATGGACAATATGCAAATAACATGCAAATCTTTGAGTGAAAACCACACTATGGGACTTTTTGATCCTAAAATAGTAAAAATAAAGGACACATCAGAAGGTGAAAATATCTTTGAGGCACCTAAGGATGAGGGATTCAATATCCCCCTTAATGTAATACATCCAGAGAAGTCAACAGCTCTAGTAGAAAAGGCCACTCCAGTGAATGTGGGAACAAAAGAAGCACCCAAGATCACTTTCTATGCCGAATCATTGTTGGATGAAGAACACAAAAACCTAGCAACATTCCTAAAAGAGATAAGAGCTAAATTTGCATGTTCATACATAGATATGTCATAGCTTGATCCAAAAGTAGTTGTACATCATTTAGCAGTCTATCCTGAAGCCAATCCAGTGATGCATAAATTACGAAAGATGCACCCTTAGATAGCACTGTTGGTGAAACTTGAGTTACAAAAGCTTCTTGATGTTGGATTCATTCAGACGATAGATTATCATGAGTGGTTTTTCAACCTGGTACCAGTCTCCAAATCCATTGGGGGCATCAAAATATGGACGAATATTCATGGACTTAAACAAGGAATGCATGAAGGATGATTTCCCTCTTCCTAACATCAACATCATTGTAGATCTAACAGTTGGGCATGAAATGTTGTCACTCATGGATGGTTTTTCAGGCTATAATCAAATCAAAATTTCAAAGGAGGATCAACACTATAGATACCGAAAATTGGTCTAGGCCTGCGAGTACACATTCGACATAATTTTCTATAGTTCGTTGTCATGATTAAATAATGTTTATTATTTAATTACCTTTCTAACACATATTTCCTCTATTAATTAAATACCCTTTTTAATTAATTCATTAATTCAATAATCATCCTTTATTCAACTTAATTAATTAAATAAATCATATTTATTTAATTATGTTGCAAACTAATTAATTCTTCCCCCTTTATCTATCAATTAAATAATTTATTATTTAATTCCCCCTTTATCATACTTTTCTAACTATAATTAAATATCTTTATTTAATTATTCATTTAACCCCTTTTATCTATAATTAAATATTTATTATTTAATTATTCATATTTATCCTTTTCAAATAGTCAAATTAAATAAATTACTTTATTTATTTAATTAAAGTCTTATTTTCAAATGTTGAATTAAAGTAACATTTAATTCATTATTTAAATAATTATGTCACATTCTTCCATCATTCAGTTATCTCTTGAGTTCAAACACCAGTTTAACTCTGAGAGAGAACTCTCCGTCACAACTAGTCAATTAACTAGTTCTAACTCATTTTGCATTCACATGCATTTAATCTCCAACTTCTAACTTTGGCTTTTGCATACAAAGTCTATTTCTTCTATTTTTGAAGATGAAGATTGGAACTCATGTTCTAACTCATGTTCTAAAATTAGTCTTTATCTTGTAGTTGAACTCACATTCTAACTTGCGTTCTATCTGTCACATATCTCATTGCATGGCATTCATCAATCTAGTCCGTCAATCTCTCTTTCGATCTGAGCGGATCGTTCAAAAACACAAAATCCATAAAATGGCCTGTCACAATTATTATTCCTCCTCCCCGAAATTATACTCTTTTGAGAAGAGACTATTCTTTGATATTTTGCTTAGACATTCAACACAGCTATACTTGCATTCAAACACAGAAATCTGAGGGCAAGAACACTAAAAAGGAAAAATGGAGAAGAGCAATGGAGTTAATTCGAAAGGGTGAATGCATATTCGGTGAGATCAATTCAGTTTGTTAATTATTCATCATGTTTTCAATTTTATTCTTTATTGTTTGATTTTAGATTAGTTTTGATTTAGATTAGGATTAATATTGTTCATTCTAGTTGCAGATCTTATCACAAGATTTATTCTAATGTTACATTTGGTGAACCCGACGTGAAACACACTTCAAATCTGCACATCTTTCCATTTTTCCATTTTTTATTTTTCATTTTTTGTAGGTTTTCCGTCCAATGAACCGCATCTGTCAAAAATAGCGATGCAACTGTCATTACGAACCACATCTGACACACCATAAACCGCATCCGCCAGTCAATCGCTGCATCTACCTGTCAACGAATTCCCGAACCACATCAGACACTCCATTAACTGCATCCGCCTATCACCAATCGAACTGCATCTGTGGCTCCAAAAGCCACATTTGGCTGGTAAAGATTTTTATTTATTTTTATCAATTTTCGTGCATCCATATTTTCAATTTTCGCTTTTTAGGTGATTTGGATTTTCGCTAATGTTTGGTTTAGTTGTGTCAAGGTGGAATAACAAGTGTTTGCAGGACAAAGCATAGAAGATAATACAAAAACCAAAGACAAACAATGAACTACTGACAAAATTTGCATGTAGGACCTAATGCTTTTATCTTTTTACCAAGCTTTTTCATTTGATAGATAGATAATCATCATATGGATTAAAATGAACTTCTCTTTGGTAGTGTAAACAATCTCGTTTGGGCTTAATAATTTACCAGTGTTTTTCATGTCTACATTGTTAGTTTAGAACCCCACGATTTAGTAATCGAAGTATCCTCTCCCCTTGTGCATTCATGCGATCCTGGGTGTAAGAGAAACGGTTACTGACTCTAGAATTTGGGCTTGTCTTGGTGGGAAAAAGTACTCACCCCAAGATGACTCAGACCGGTAGCACGCTAAAGCCAAGTGACTTCCAGCCGGTATACAAAAGTGGATTCTTGGGGAAACCCCAAGAATCATGTGCACTAGCCCAACGAGATGGACAGAAATGGACTCTCGCTAATGTTGGATAGTGTCCCATGAACGGAATGCTCGAATTAAACACCTTGTTGTAGAGTTACCAAAATCCTATCTACTTGTTGGCGCAGCAGGGTCCGCCTTGTGAAGCCATCTTACAATCTTACGGTTTATGTGTAGAGTTGAAAGGTATGCCATGGGAGATTCATGGGTACTGTAGCTTGGCTGCCCCGTATAAGTGAGTCTGGTGGAGGGGAGCCAGTGGGGTCAAGCTACTAATCATCCACCGTAAATATGCGTAGCTAGAGAAATCCAAGTAAGAATTCAACAAGTATTGTCCTAAAAGCCTAGGGTGTAAATGTTTTTCGAGTCTCAACAGTCCATTCATCACAAAACTGAAAATACTTTGCATGCTATGTTTGCTGTATTTGCCAAAATCTTGATCAAACAAACAAAGTCAGTCAAACAACTTCCAGGAAAAATTTCAACTGTCAGAAACAGAGTCGCATTTGTCAGTTTAATCACCGTATCTGTATTAGCGAGTCACATCTATTAGGGTAATAACTGCATCTGTCTATCATAAATTTTCCGTTTTCACACTCTGAAAGTTTCGAGTCGCATCTGTCACATTCTAAGTCGCATGTGTGAATGCAAACTGTATCTGTCAATTTACGAACTGCAAGTGTCTGGTAGGAAAATCAAGTTTTCAGAGTCCAGAATAGGAAAAACCGCATGTGCATTGGTAAACCAAACTGTCATAGAAAAGACCGCAACTGTCAGAAACACCGTAACTGTCAAATTTGGAACCACAACTGTCAAATTGTGAACTGCAACTATTAGGTGAACCATATTTTCCTGTTAACAGAAAACATTTAAAACTGCAAACTAAGTCCAAACATATCACTGTCATTTTCTTTTTAGGTTTTTAGAGTCCAGAATAGGAAAAACCGCATGTGCATTGGTAAATCGCAACTATCATAGGAAAGACCGCAACTGTCAAATCTGGAACCGCAACTGTCAGAAACATCGTAACTGTCAAATTTGGAACCGCAACTGTCAGAAACACCGCAACTGTCAAATTGTGAACCGCAATTGTTAGGTGAACCACATTTTCCTGTTAACTAGAAAACATTCAAAACTGCAAACTGAGTCCGAACATATCACTGTCATTTTCTTTTTTGTTCCTTAAGATCAACCTTGAACAAAAACTGTCAAAATTTTGCTCAAAAATCTTGCATCCATTAGGTTTCATATATGTCTTAGTTACCATCATTAGGTGTCATATACATCTTAATTACAGTAAACATCCTAGTCATAGTCATCTTAAGTCACATGCAAATAGATAATCCCTAGGAAATTGCATATCACAAGATTAGATAACTTCCTTATCTTTGAAAACGTCCATATTCCAATTTGTCACAGTCAGTCAACCTAGTTGCATGCATTTATCCCATAGGTAGGTAGGTTATAGCCATTTTAGAACCATTTATCATCATAATCTTCTATAGATTTTTGCATAATGTCCATCCTACCATATGTTATCTTAGTGTACATCTTTTAGAAACCATTTTGGCTACGTCATTTATCATCAGAAAAATCCAAAAATCCAAAAACATAGACATAGGTCATATCAGTTTTTAGGCATAGTCTACATTACCCATTTTGAGCAACTTTTTCATGGTTGAAACAAGGTCCAAAAAGAAACACAAAGCAATGATAGACCCTAATGAATTCATCAATCCATTTGGAAACCAACCATCAAGCAGTAAACAACCACAAAATTCTTTGCTAGGAAAACATGTCACAAGAGACACACATGGTCAAATTTTCATAAAAGACATAGACGCAGCAGTACAAGATCCTGAATTTGCATCCTTTATGGATGACTATTTGGCAAATGATCCCCAACGCTATCTAGCAAAACTGCTAGCAGAAGGTGCCAAACTACCCATAGGATTTGATATACGTACCTTGCAGAAATATTCAACTTAACCATCTCAAACTTGCAATGTCAACTGTCTCTGTTCCACAAATTACTGCAGCAATACCGATTGGTATACCAACTCAGACATCATCAATTGTAAACACCACCCCTTTCAACATCACACAAGGTTTACAATTTACTACGGGGGCAACTTTCTCCAACCCCTTTAGCACCAACATGACTGGTAAGAGAACCAAAGTTGCTAGAAACATACCTATACCAAGTCAAACCATTCAGACAGGAAGCATTCCTATTCCAAATCAGACAATTCAGACAAGAAGCATTCCTATACCAACTCAAACCATTCAGACAGGGAATATCCCTATACCGAATCAGAATATCTTGACAGGATATATTCCCTCGCCTAATCACAACTCGTCACAAAACATGGCGTATCAAAATGCTTACATTGATCCAAATATCACGAACACCATGTCCTTGACGCAAGTCGATGTCCTTCAAAAAAAGATGCAAAATATTCAACAACAGTTGGAAAACATGTCTATGTCCGAAAAATGAACTATCTCAGTGCAAGACCTATGTCCATGTCCCTTTGACAAATCGCTTTACATGACACCTTTTCCCCATGGATACATTATACCAATTTTTCCTAAGTATAATGGGAGAATGAATCCTATAGAACACATTAGAGAGTTCTCAACAGCGTGTATGGACATAGCGTGTGACCCCACATACTTGATGAGACTATTTCCACAAACCCTTGTCGGGATAGGTCTGGAATGGTTCTCTAAATTACCATATGGTATACGATCTTGGGGCGAATTAGCTGAGAAGTTTATCGAACATTTTGCCTTTAACATAGACAATGAGGTAACAATTGCAACCTTGTGCCACATGACACAATAAGATGGTGAAAATTTCACCACTTTCTTTCAGAGGTGGTGAAGTCTAGCTAGTAGGTGTCTAGTTGAAATACCCGAAAAACAAAAGGTCACAATATTCCTAGAGAACATCAACCCCAAATTGCGAAGTGATCTAAGGGTACACTATTGTACTTCATTCTCAGAATTGGTACAAAAGGGAATTATCCTTGAGAAAAGCCTCATAGATAAAGGAGAAATGAAAGCACCAAGCAGAAACCCCATTGTCCAAAATCAAAACGTGCCAAATGATAGAAGGCAATTCTGGTCTAGGAACAAGAATGTTACAAATGATGGCATTGTTGATGCTAAAAACATACATACGAGACCAGTTATCACACTTAGGGGATATAACTCCAATCAAGACATGACAAATAGTCCAGATCAACAAGCTAACTATGTCCAAAATTCACAACAACAAAGACCACAACAAAGGAGATTTCCTACACGTGAATTTACACCTTTAGGACAACCAATTGAGGTTATTTACAAAGATTTGATTAAACACAATCTCATCAAACCTTTGGAACCAAGGGAGTATGATCCGGGATAGTTTAAACCTTCTTGGTGGGATGACAAAGCCCATTGTGAATATCATCAAACCAAAGGGCACAACCTCCAACAATGTCATCAACTCAAGAACATAATACAAGACTTTGTTGAGAATGGAACCATAGAGGTTGGTGGCCAGAAAAACACTAAGAATAGTGATCATAAGGTCTTTAAGGACCCATTACATGACCACACAAAAGAAAAAGCCTCTAGTTCGGGACCTAAGACCGATCCATCAGCCAATTACACGAACACCAACTATGACTATGGAAAAGGAAAGATCGCATATAGCCTCCGCACAACAAATGAGCATGTCGATACCTTCACCATTAAGAAGCATCCGGAATGTAGTGTAAACACACGCAGAACTAAGATCACTATTCCAGGTCTTTCTTCTGAACCATCTATGCAACCTTCCAAGTTCAAGTACAATCTTCTTGATCAATTGAGTAAAACCCCCACGCAAATATCTATATCGGAATTGTTGACCTTATCACCTGGACATCGAGCCATCCTTGAAAAAGCTCTATAGAATACAACTGTTCCTATAGATTTAGATGTCAATCATTTCGAAGAGATGGTGGGATATTTAACCAATTCGCATCATGCCACCTTTTCCCAATAGGATTACTCATCTAAAAAGTCAGATCATAATGACCCCTTACATCTTGAAGTCTTAGTCCATGAAACCAGAGTTAGACGAGTCTTGGTAGATGGAGGAGCAGGTTTGAACCTATGTACCCTTAAATTGGTTAAGGCATTAGGATTCTCAAAAGACTGTGTAGATACCTCTAAGAGTATAATCATCAAGGCTTACAATGATGAGGAAAGATAGTCCAAAGGAGTTGTCACACTCCCTATTTGAATTGGCCCAGCAATCATGAACACTAGTTTCCAAGTCTTGGATCTCACCCTCCCATACAACTTGTTGTTAGGTAGACCTTGGATACACGCAATGAAGGTTGTACCTTCAACATACCACCAATGTCTCAAATTCCCCTATAATGGCACAGAGATCACCATTGATGGTGATCCAGATCCTTTTCAGTATTGTACAACAACAAGTGCCAGTTAACCGAGAAGCTTCTTCATCCACTTTATCCCAATACATTGACCCCTCACATCTCACTAAGTCCCTTTCATTCAAACCACCACCATCCACTCCAAAACTCGAGATCCAAGACAAGGGCTGTGGCAAATACAAAATAAAGGCATCATACTATGTTAGTGAACTAATTCCACCTAAGGCATATGGCCTACCCATGGCGGATAGAAGAAAGTCAGTGGTCACGTTTCATGTTCCCCCTACAATGACATTAACCAAATGGGGAGAGTTAAGCGAAGAAATTATGGATCAAGGTGATTCCTGGTTGCATCAAGAAGAACATGAATACCCCTCCCCCTCTATTCAAATAGCCAAGGACCAGTACAGGAAAGGTTTTAAAATAATGCAAAAGGAAGGCTATGACGGGCACAGTGGGTTAGGTCTATATCAGAATGGAAGGACATAACCAATTATTGTCTACCCATGACCGAAATATCTAGGGCTAGGGTGTCAACCGCTTAGAATCAGGTTTCCTGGTACTTCGTTATCGTTTCAAGAGGAAGTGAATGATTACATAGACATCGAGACATCTCATGAACCACTTTCCCCAATTTACGACAAAACCCCAGTTTAAGACAAACCTCCAGTTTTCGATGAATCCCCTTACTCAAGTAATGGTGAGTGGGAGTCCCTTTCATCTACTAGTGCTATGAACATAGATGCCTTATTTGGACAATTGGACCTCAACGTGAAACCTGAACCAAAATTATCTAGTCCTCGTCCTAAGAAGCACTTGTCCAAACAAGAATGGCAAGAGAACTATTATTGGGAAACCCTTGATCATGCATCTTGGGCACCTAAAAGCCCATCTTCTGACCAATCTAACCTTACTATGGTCCCACATCAGAGTTTACCTAACCGTAGGGAAAAGACCAAGTAGGAGTTAGTCCAAAAATTCTGCGGCCATGTCAACCACTCTGTATTAACCTTGACAGCAGATACCTTTAAAAAGTACGATGATGACATGCCCCTTATATATCCCAAACTCATTGACCGGGATCAACAAGGTACACCTATCATAGATACATTCGAGAACGACGAAGCAATTGTTGAGTTCATGGGACTTAGAGAAGGCATACCAAGAGGGGACCATAAAGCAGGTTTTACCATAAACTTGGACGATAAGGCATACTTTGGGGAGTCTATTTACACCTCTAGTCGCAAAAATGAGAATGAAAAGAAAAAAGACAATAAAAAGAAATATGATGAGTCCCTAGGTGAAAACCGAAAGGTGCCTTTGGACAAAGAAAAAATCAAAATAAAGGACGTATCCGAGGGCGAAAACCTCTCAGAGGAACCCAAGGATAGAGGTTTAAATATTCTCCCCATTGAACAAGAAAAGTCACTGATGTTAGTGGAAGAATCTGTTGAAGTCAACATAGGTATAGAAGAGAATCCTAGGAAGGTCTATTTTGCAGTTTCTTTAACAGAGACAGAAAAGTCTGAGTTTAAGGACTTCTTTCAAAAGAGACAAATAAACTTTGCATGGTTGTATGCTAACATGTCGGGGCTGGATCCAGATCTAATATTGCACCATTTACCTCTACATCCAGGTATTAAGCTAGTCAAACAAAAGTTGAGGAAGATGCATCCGCAAATTGCTCTATTGGTCAAGGTAGAACTTAAGAAACTTTTGGATGTAGGATTCATAAGGACAATAGACTATGCGGATTGGATATCAAATCTTGTATCAGTGACTAAGCCAATTGGGGGCATTCACATTTGCACTGACTTTAGAGACATCAACAAGGCATGTCCTAAGGATGACTTTCCTTTACCGAATATCGACATGATAGTAGACCTTACAACAGGCTATGAGATGCTATCCCTCATGGATGGTCTCTCTGGATATAACCAGATTAAAATCACACCTGAAGACCAGCATAAAACAACTTTTATGTGTCCATGGGGCACATATTGTTGGAATGTTATGCCATTTGGCCTTAAGAATGCAGGAGCTACCTATCATCGGGCCATGACCACAATTTTCCATGACTTTGTACATACTTTCATGGAAGATTATGTAGATGACATCATAGCAAAATCAGAAACAAGGGAAGATCATTTGAAAGTCTTAGACAAGATATTCCAAAGGTTGGAGAATTACAATGTCAGGCTAAATCCGAAGAAGTGTGTCTTTGGAGTCAAATCAGGGAAAATTTTAGGGTATATCATCTCTCGTAGAGGCATTGAAGCAGATCCAGAGAAGGTAAGAGCCATCATAGAAATGCCTCCTCCAGTCAACACTGGTCAACTCAGAACCTTACAAGGGAGATTACAGTCAATTAGACATTTCATAGTACAATTAGCAGATAAAATACATCCATTTCAGCATCTACTCAAGAAAGGAGTGCCATTTGTATGGACCCTTAAATATCAAGAGGCCTTCCAGCAAATCAAGGAATATTTGCTTACTCCACTAGTCTTAATGCCACCTATAGAGGGAAAACCATTGATATTATACATCTCAACAACTCATTCGGCATTAGGGGCTCTTCTCGCACAACAAGACGATCAAGGTCATGAGAGAGCGGTCTATTATATCAGTCGTACCTTAGTGGGCTATGAATTGAATTACAAGAACATAGAACGTGCCTATCTTGCGGTAGTTTTTGCTACCCAAAAACTTTGGCACTACATGCTCAATCGAAAAACAAGGTTAATTGCAAAGATTGATCCACTTAAATACCTCCTAAGTAAGGCAGCTTTAACAAGCTGATTGGCTAAATGGGTCATGATACTTAGCGAGTATGACATTCAGTATGTCAAAAGGAAGGTTATAAAAGGATAGGTGATTGCAGATCAACTAGATGATGCACCTATAAAGGCAGACCATCCATTAGTGGCAGATTTTCCAGATGAATTTCTATTCAACATTGACATTAAAACAGAATGGAAACTGTACTTTGATGGGTCACACACAAATCGTGGTTCAGGAGCTGGTATCTTATTTGTCACACCTCAAGGTGATACCATTCCCAAATCATTCAAGATTTCATTTCCTTGTACCAACAATATAGCAGAATATGAAGCTCTAGTGACAGGGTTGAAAATGGCAGTTCAATGGACAATTAAGAGCCTACATGTTTTTGGCAACTCTCAACTTGTAATCCGACAAGTAAATGATGACTACGAGACTAAGGATGAGAAGTTTGCACCATACAAGCGAATGACAAATAGTTTTAAATAGTATTTCAAAGACATAACTTTTCAACAAATACCACGTATCCAGAATAGAGCTGCAGATGCAATGGCAACCGTGGGTTCCTTGTTGGATATTCTGAGTAATGTGCCTAAGTTCAAGTTCTTGGTTGAACAACTTTTGGTTCCCGCTTATGACGTCCCTGATACGGCGATAGTGTGTACCATTGTTGGTCCTACATCTCCTTGGTATAAAGACATATTCGATTACCTCATTGACCAAACCCTACCTCAAGACTTGTCTAATAACCAACGTCGAACATTCACCTGAAAGTCAACTAAGTACACCATCATCGGTGAAACCCTGTATAGACGTACCTTAGATAATGCCTTAATGAGATGTCTCGATGCTAATGAAGCACAAACAACTTTGTGAGCAGTACACGAGGGTATATGCGGATCTCATTCGAGTGGTCCTACTCTAGCCCACAAGATTATGAGGTTAGGTTACTATTGGCCTACAATGGAGAAAGATTCATACGTCTTTGTAAAGAAGTGTAAACAATGTCAAATACATGGAGACTTGATAAGAGTGCCAGTGCAAGAGCTTCGTCCAATTACTTCACCATGGCCCTTTGCCCAATGGGGACTCAACCTCATAGGTAAGATACACCCTCCATCATCAAATGGCCATAAATTCATCATCACCGCCACCGAATACTTCACCAAATGGATTGAAGCTATTCCCATGACATACATAACCGGCACACAAATATCTAAGTTTATCCTAAACTATATCATTTGTCGGTATGGTGTACCACAATCCATAATCATAGACAATGGCTGCCCATTCAAGAACCAATAAGTACGCCATTTATGTGAAGAATTCCACATCAAACACCATTTCTCCACTCTGTATTACCCACAAGGTAATGGCCAAGCTGAGGCATCTAATAAGACTATTGTTAGAATCTTGAAGAAGACTGTCAATGACGCTGGCTATGATTGGCACCTACAACTTAATCTTGCCTTATGGGCTTATTGCACAAGCATCCGTACTCCCACCGGTGCCACTCCATTTTCCCTCATATTCGGGTCCGAAGCTATCTTACCTATCAAGGTTGAATACCTTCTCTACGGGTATCCTTGAAGGGTCATGTTGATGATGAAGAATACCGTGTCTCTAGGTTACAAGAGCTAGAACTGCTGGATGAACGAAGACAGAAAGCGTTAGATCATTTGCAAGCATATCAAAATCGTCTTCATCATAGTTACAATAGGAAGGTTCTCAATAGACATTTTGACATTGGTGACCTGGTATTAATGGAGAATCCTAAGAACCAAGCTGAAAGAGAAAAACCAGGTAAGTTCGAGCCTAACTGGTTGGGGCCCTATATAGTCACAAAAGCCTTTGGATTAGGAGCGTACCAACTCTCTACTCCTGAGGGTGAGCCACTTATGTCACCTATCAACAGTCTGCATCTAAAGAGGTTCTATGCTTAGCTTCTAAGAATCTGCATCTTAATCTAGAAAATACAAAAAAAATTGAAAAAACAAAAAAATGGTTACCTTGATGAAAACTTGGAAAACATGCGTCTTTGTAACACCAAATTTTTTTTTGAGAAAAGAGAAATAAATCCATCCAATAGTGAAAACCACTTCCGTGGCGCTATGGATAAGTACCATGGTGAAAACCTGGCAAATAGGCACCATGTGTAGTCAAGCTCGCTCTTCCATCTACCATCATTCTAATCAGACTTTTTTGTCATCATTCATAATAACTAGTTGTCTTATCCATTCCTTGAAATGATTGACATCTAGCGTCCATTCCATCACATTACCCACTCCATCTTCCAAATCTTATTCCCGACTAGGGGAAAATCCTTGTTCTATGCCCTAACACCTTGTACATAACGTCACATCATCGAAAATGTCCTGAAAAATACCAAAAACATTAGAAAACTTCAAAAATCCAAAAAAAATCGAGAAATGTTAGAAAATCCCAAAAATAGAGTCAAGTCATCATGTCAAGTCATTATGTCAAGTCGGTCATGTTAAGTCAGTCATAGACATAGTCTAACTACGTTGCCTCTGCAACTGGGACATAGGGAAGGCCATCAATCGATGTGCCCCCAAGGCATTAGGTCTGTCGGTTTAGGTTTGTCATGTATCACACATTAAATCATGACTCTTTATACATTCAAAGTCATTGGTTGTGTTGAGCTACGAGGTCTCTGCATGTACAACATAGGCAAGGCTAATCAATTGATGAGCTCCCAAGACCACACTAGGTCAGTCCAATAGGGTTCATTCACAATCACTATCACACAAGTTGCATATCATAGTTTAGGGTATCATTTCATGTCATACATTGTCAATACACACACACACATAGTTTATTAGTCAAGGAATAAAAACAAGTCATGCAACAACAAGGGAAAATATCTCAAATTGTCATCAAGTCAATATCAAACACATTGTCAAAGTGATCAACCTATGTCTTATGCAAGATATGTCTTTCTTGTCAACAAAAGTCATCAACTTGTCATAGTCTCATGTAGTTAGTCACTTCAACATCATCAGACTCCAACATCTTATACGACACTTGTCTTTTTGAAACCAGGCTTTGTCATGCCTTATACAACAGTCACCAATTCAAAACCAGACTCAACATCTTATGCGGTATGTGTCATTCTCTCACATTATGCTATGTCAAACATCAACATCAAACAATCCCACAAGATCAAGTTTTGGCGAATACATTTATTTGGCTTTATGACTTTATATCTTATTTTGTCTTATCTTTTTATTGATTTGTGCAAGATCCTGTTACTAGCTTTCTCGAGGATGTCCCTTGAAGGATTTAGAGAAGCAACATGTCTCAGGACTCTTTTTCTTTGGCTGTTATCTGTCAACTATCTTTCAAACATTGGTTTTTGAGTCATGTTACTAGTTTCCTCAAGGATGTCCAATCAAGGATTTAGAGGAGCAATGATGTCTCATGACCCGTCTTTTATTTGTCTGATGTCTGTGGTTTGTCTCGACTAAACGACTAGGGCATCTTGTCCTTAGTCTGAGTTAAGACACTCCTTGTCTACGACTGTCTGTTTTTCACAGGTGGATAACTTTGTACACTATGGTCTATCTCATATCATAGTGTGTACTATCCATCTATGTCATGTCCCACCCAATGATGATAACAAGCAAGTATAGCGTATTTGGCAATATATCGAAGATTATATATTTTTCTCAATCAATCAATTTTCATTCTATCATTTTCTCTGTCAATCACACTTTAATTATGTCTTATTAACATTCTGAATTAATTTCATCCTAACATTTCTCTTCTTTGACATAAAGATAAGGTCCTGTGACACAATAACAACATTAGACCATTTGCATTATCATACATTTCACATAGTTGCATTGCATTTCACATCATTACATAATAGGCATTGCATCATCATATAAGGTAAATGTTGCATGTACATATTATCACACATATAAATAAGCATCATATAGATCATTGCATTCATTATCATAAGTAAATAGGATCATCCATAACATCATTGTAAAATTTATAACTCATAAACATATAGAAACAATTCATTCATAACACATGTATATACATCATTTAGGAAACATAATCATGTAGAAATGAAGCATCATCCATCACATAGAATTGCATATCATGTAGAAGCTGCCAAAATCATATATATATATATATATATATATATCACTCAAAAAGTGTGTCACAGTACAATGTCTGAATGTATCAATAAATAAAACATGAGCTCGCAGGCTCTTTGATCAAATTACAACTGTCTACATAAGTCCCTATCATCGTGTCTCACTACCCCTGCTGTCACATGGTGATGGTGGTGGGAAAATAGTTGAAGGTAGCCTCTATGAGGTGGAAGCCCTATCATATGGACCTATCCTTGGTGGTCCTATCACCCCCTCGATACTCTATGTCCTTTGACTCCGAGTATGACTCCTACCCTAACTCCGCACCTCTGAAAATGTAGGAGCTCATCTATCTGTTGGTATTGCTGCCTCATAAAGATCTCTGTAGTGTGTAGCTCTCTCCACCGCTCTGATCAACTCTCATACCATGCCATCAGATGAGGACCCACTACAAAGGCATCTAACCTCTGTGAGCTGCTGCTCTATCTCCTGTCTCCAAGCAATCGCCTGATCCCTCTCCATCAAAGCACTGTCCCTTTCTACATGGATATTGTCCCTCTTTGCATAGATACTGTCTCTCTCTGCATGGGCATTGTCTCTCTCTAGCCTCATCGCGTCAAACTCTGTTGTCATCACTCTGAGTCTCTCCTCCAAAACCTCCCTATCACCATCCCTAGGAGCATCCTCCTCCCGTTTCCCCTCCACTATCCGATCTCTGAGTTATCTCTCCTGCTCCCCCATCGGTGCCTCCTCCTCAACATCCTCCTCTATATCATCCTCTCCATATCCCGCCAAAATCCCTAGAGGGTCCAAATCCATCTCTGCATCTAGATCCTCTGCAACATCCTCTAGTCCAGCATCCACATCTACATGCTCCTCAACCACTACCTCCGCTGCAGCCTGCTCACCCCCAACCTATACATCCACTCCCCCTCTGATGTCCACCATCGGTACATCAACTACTACTACCTCCTCAATCGGTGCATGTGCCCCTCTCCATCCTCATCTCCCACCTCTACCACCATCTCTACCACCAACTCTACCCACTCTGGCACCTCCACCTCTTCGTCATCCTCTCGGCCCTGTGCCTCATCTCTCAACTGGTGCTAGAAAATCTGGATCGATATAGGGAATCGGTCGATGCACTGCCCACCATGCATCATATGCAGCCGTAGTCCCTGGATCTGCTAATCCATCTCTCCACCCCCACTGTACTGGCTACAATGCCTATATGTCTGCCTCAGCTGTAGTAACTAGTATCATGGGTCTCCACCATGGAACCTCTCTGGATGAATGAGAAAACTTTGCTCTGCTCAGAGGCACATCCTGATCCTCTCCAAACTGTCTCAGAACTCTATCTGGCAGGTGTTGCTCAATGATGTGAACACTAGAAACAGTCCTCCCAATAAGGTACTATGTCTGTTTACATAATGGAAAATGTATATCATCATCCGACCACGCCTCACAATCCATGTAAGGTCTCCATATAAACTGGTCAAATGTATCCAATGCATGTCTCCAGTATCCTATGTCTCCAACATGTGTCTGTGTGATCTGTCCTGTATATCGGAACACATATGGAAGTCTCTCCTCTTGCTCTACTGTCACTGGAGGACAGAATACAACTATCCTCTCAAAACCCCATATCATCAACAATGTTGTCCCACAACTCAATGACTGTGCATCTCCGTAAGCAATGTCATGTAGATGAAAATACAACATCCCGAGTAGACATGGACCCCATGCATATCTCATCTCACTCTCTAACATCCCAACCAACATAGCTCCCCATCCCACTAGAAAGCCATGACCTCGTCTATTCGGAAGCACAATCCCGCCAATCAATGTACATAGGATGCAATCAATCCTATCGTATCTGTCTGCTAACACTGGCCATCTAATCTCGTAGTGCTCAATGCTGAGCCTACTGATGTCATCAACCTGATAGAACCATGCCAACTCAGTCAACCCTCACTGTGGATCATATGTAACCTACTCTCCTCTAATATAAAGTCTCAATATCCTGTACACATCCTCTAATGTGACAGTGGCCTCCCCAGTCGGCAAATGAAATGATGATGTCTCAGAATGCCATTGCTTGCACAGTGCAGTCAACATCCCCCTATTCGCCTGAATGGCAGGCATAGACAAGCAGTGATGTAGACCTACAACCCATAGCAATTGAATCTCTATAGAAGTCAAATTCTCTCTCAGATCAAATGTATCTGGTCGAGACTCTCGTGTATAAATCGAATCTAAAATCACCTGCATTTAAACCATGATGTCAACAAATTTTCAAGTTTTACTTTGAAATTTTTTTCAAAAAATTTACCAGCCAAATGCGGCTCACCTTGTCAGATGTAGTGCATTTTTTTCAAATGCATCGCACAATTCCTCAGATGCAGTGCATATTACATATGCATCACATATTTCCCACACCCCTTTCTAATTTTGCACATGCGGTTCACTAAACCACATGTGGTCATTTGTTGCAAATGCGTTACCGTTTCCTTAACCTACCCATTTCAACACATGTGGTGCATTTTCACCAATGCAGTGCATTTTCCATGCCTACATTTCTACTACATATGCGGTCCCAAACGCATATGTGGTTCATGAACACACATGCATCTAACCCCCATACAGATGCGTTGCATGTATACACATGTGGTGCACCAAACTTCAAATGCGTTCATTCTCCTTAATCCTATTCTAGCCTATGCGTGAATTTGCATATGCATCATTTTGTAGTCAAATGCGGTGATTATGATGGCATATGCATCGTTTACGATGAACCACATTTGCTTAATGCATTTTCTAGCTTCGAAAAATGTGCAAAAATTAAATTTCAAGCTCTCATTTTTGCATACATACTGGTGGTCCTGAGTCGGCTAGCCACTGGAAGGTTCGGATCCGTATCCTCTATGCCTAGTGTACGGAATAGGCACCATTTTGTCCATTAGTTAGAGCAAATTCTCAAGTTTTTCTATCTCCTCCAGGTGCAAATGAATTCATTTTAGCCCTAATTTCTATTTATAGGAGGATTTCAAATGGCATTTTCTCAGCCCTAATCTATTGGCCGTGTAATTTTTCAACTTCTAACGACTTGTATTCATCCGTCTTAACTCCGATTTCAATTCCGTCAACTCCATAGCATTTCTGACTATCAAATTAACTTATCGGGAATATTTCCTAATTTTTTTTGCAACTTTCAAAAATTTGTCAATTTTCTCGAGGGGGCATACCCTACCCTGTTTCATGCTGGGGCACGACCGGGGCATATTTTCTTTGACACAACATCGTACCAACATTGTATCAAAGAGGGGAAAACTGTAGATACTAAAAATTGGTCTAGGCCTGCGAGTACACATTCAACATAATTTTCTATAGTCCGTTGTCATTATTAAATAATGTTTATTATTTAATTACCTTTCTAACACATATTTCCTCTATTAATTAAATACCCTTTTTAATTAATTCATTAATTCAATAATCATCCTTTATTCAACTTAATTAATTAAATAAATCATATTTATTTAATTATGTTGCGAACTAATTAATTCTTCCCCCTTTATCTATCAATTAAATAATTTATTATTTAATTCCCCCTTTTCAAACAGTCAAATTAAATAAATTACTTTATTTATTTAATTAAAGTCTTATTTTCAAATGTTGAATTAAAGTAACATTTAATTCATTATTTAAATAATTATGTCACATTCTTCCATCATTCAGTTATCTCTTACATTCACTCACCTTTGGACTCGAGTTCTATTTTTAGTTCTCCAGTTATCTCTTGAGTTCAAACACTAGTTTAACTCTAAGAGAGAACTCTCCGTCACAACTAGTCGATTAACTAGTTCTAACTCATTTTGCATTCACATGCATTTAATCTGCAACTTCTAACTTTGACTTTTGCATACAAAGTCTATTTTTTCTATTTTTGAAGATGAAGATCGGAACTCATGTTCTAACTCACGTTCTAAAATTAGTCTTTATCCTGTAGTTGAACTCACATTCTATCTGTCACATATCTCATTGCATGACATTCATCAATCTAGTCCGTCAATCTCTCTTTCGATCTAAGCCGATCGTTCAAAAACACAAAATCTATAAAATGGTCTGTCACAATCATTATTCCTCCTCGAAATTATACACTTTTGAGAAGAGACTATTCTTTGATATTTTGCTTAGACATTCAACACAACTATACTTGCATTCAAACACAGAAATTTGAGGGCAAGAACACTAAAAAGGAAAAATGGAGAAGAGCAATGGAGTTAATTCGAAAGGGTGAATGCATATTCGGTGAGATCAATTCAGTTTGTTAATTATTCATCATGTTTTCAATTTCATTCTTTATTGTTTGATTTTAGATTAGTTTTGATTTAGATTAGGATTAATATTGTTCGTTCTAGTTGCAGATCTTATCACAAGATTTATTCTAATGTTACAAACACAAAAATGCATTCACTTATCGATGGGAAACATATTGTAGGAACATGATACCATTTAGGTTAAAGAACATAGGAGCAACTTATCAAAGAGCAACAACCCTCATCTTTCATGATATGATCCACAAAACAGTTGAAGACTATGTGGATGATATTTTAGCCAAGTCAAAGAAAAGGAGTGAGCACATAGAAGTCTTAGGACCCATCTTTGATAGACTTGAAGAGTACAAGGTGCGGCTGAACCTGAAAAAGTGTCTTTGGGGTTACATGAGGGAGACTTCTTGGATATATCATCTCACAAAGAGTGATAGAAATTGATCCAACAAAAGTAAAATCCATCCTAGACATGGGACCACTACAAACATTAAAATAGTTGAGAGGGCTATAAGGAAGGTTGCAATCCATTAGAAGTTTCATAGCGCAATTATCAGATAAAATCCACACTTTCTCGCATCTTCTCCATAAAGGAATAAATTACAAGTGGGATGAGAAGTGAGATAAAGATTTCTAGAAGATCAAGGACTACCTATTGACACCTCCAATGCTCATGATGAAAATAGAAAGGAAAGAGCTATCTATTACATCAATAGGACCTTGGTGGGATATGAAATGAACTATTCATCCATTTATAAAGCATGCTTAGTAGTGGTTTTTTCCTAACAAAATTTTATACATTACATTCTATCGCATCAAATTAAGCTTATTGCAAAGGTCGACCCATTGAAATACATGTTATCTAAAGCAACTCTCATGAGGTGAATGACCAAATGGGTAATGATCTTGACTGAATTTGACATAGAGTACATGGAGCAAAAGGAAATCAAAGGAAAGTTGATCATAGACCAACTAGAAGAGGCACCTATCTATGTAGAGAATCCGTTGATATCTAAATTACCTGATGAATCAGTGTTCCTTGTCAATCTAACCGATCAATAAAAAATGTACGTTTATGGATCATTCACCCAACATGGATTAGGGGCGAGTATTCTCTTTATCACCCCTTAAGGAAATTGCATTCCAAAGTTAAACAGGCTATCATTTCCATGTACTAACTGTAGTTAGGGAAAAAATATTAGAGCAACATGCATAAACAAATTCTAATGAAAAACCCTAACAAGCACAATAGAGCACAAACTAGCATAAAAATCAAAACAAGAAAGCAAAGCAAACCGATCTCCAAGCTAGATTTGATTTATCTCCATTGCTCTTCTCCACCTGCATGAGAATGCAAGATTTTGAAATTTTGATTGTTGATTGCTCAATTTCACAGCATAACAATAAGATGAAAGATAATAGAAGAAAAATAGATAGATAGATAAGGAGATTGAGAGAAATTTTGGCAGAGTGAGGATGCTAGAAGAAGATCCCCCAAATGACCTATGAAAGACTTGATTTATAAGAGAAGGATGATTCGATTCGATGGCCAAGATTAAAAGTCAAATTTGTGATATGTATGGCTAGGATTAAAAGTTTATTTTAGTGTCTATGACGCACATTAAGTGGGTTATGACATGAGGAATAGTGAGATTCTATTATTTATTTAGAAGGAAAAGATGCCTATGGCGCACAATGAATGGGGGTAAAAATAGGATGTGAGTGAGAATCTCATAATTTAAATAATAAAATTATTTAAATTATTTATGCATGTGAAGAGTTGTAGTCATGTGACACATGTTGCAATGTGACAATAAGTGAGGGACTAATTCAAATATTTAATTTGAATTATTTTGAGACATGTGAAGGGGGAATTAATTAAATAAATGAGATTTATTTAATTAATAGGGAAGGTGATTAAGTGGAATAAATGGAATAAGTGGGATAATGTAATAACCTAGGGTAAAATATTACAAATGTCTTTCAAGGTCATGCATTGATTAGATAATATTATGATATGGACAATTTTGGGTGTCTACATTTTGCCCCTCTTTGAGATGATGTTTGAGATGGTGAGATTTATGTCGAGTAATATCATTTCAAAGAAGCTAAGGTATGGATAGATGAAAAAAAAGATGATGCCCCAACCACTTGAAGAAGTGAGGAGTAAGGTGAATGAAGGAAAGGGATGATAGAATAATATGATGATGCAAAAGATATGAAGAAATGCGATGATGATATAGGATATGATAATGATGATGATGTCCCCTCGAGAGGATAGGTGGGTTGGAAAAACATGGATATACTTTTGAAATGAATGAGATGATAAAGGAGGGATAAGATGAATGATACAAGATAAGAAGTAGATAAAAAAAAAGAATGACACGCTATGCTGCAATAAAGTGAGCAATCATATGTTTGATATAGCACTAAACGTTATGCACCAAGGTATAAAGGACCAAGGTGATGATGTGTCTCCTGCCCCAGCATAATACAACCTTGTCTAGATACAAGATATGAATATTAGTTGGGAGTGATTCGGTTGATGCAAATAAAAATTGAAATTTGATAACACACACAAACAAGCAAGCAAGCATGCACAAATGATACAAAAACAAACAAGGTATTGCCCTTGTCAAGCTGTAAACCAATGATTAATTAATTGATTGATTTTGATGATAGTGTTGTCATTGCGGGGAACAATATATCCCTAGATCAACACAAGGACAATTGATTGATGATGATGATAGTGTTGTCATTGCGGGGAATGATATATCCATAGATCAACACAAGGATGATTGATTAATTGATTGATTAGGTTTACAACAAGATTATGATCAAGACCGAAATGTGATTGGATAATTTGACTTGATTGATTAGGTTGGTTGGTATGGATTAAGGATTGACTTGCATTAGGATTATTGCTTGGAATGATTGAAGATGATGGATTTGAAGATTTGGATGATGATTGATGAATTAAATTGATGAATGATTTACTTGGAATGATTTTGATTGATTGGATTGATGGAGAAATGATTTGATTTGATGATAATGATTGGATTGATTAGAATAATGCATTTGATTAGAAGAAGTGAAGTGATTGATTAGAAGAATGGATTTGATTAGAAGAAGTGATGTGATTGATTAGAAGAATGGATTTCATTAGAAGTGATGTGATTAGATAATTTGATGAAGAAATTGATTTGAATAAGTTGAATTGATTGGAAGAAGAGATTGAGTTTGATTTTTGAAATATTTTTTGGATTTTTTTTTTTTTTTTTGAGTTTTTGATAAGAGAAGGGAAAGTATGGATAGGAGGGACTCAAGTTTCTAGTTCCATGAAAGGTGATAGTCCCACTAGAGATGGATGTCATCGCATGGACCATGTCAAATGTCATTATGCTCATAGATGTTGGTAAGGGATGACATGTAAGGGAGATGGAGTAGGTAGATGATGGATTATGGAGGGAAGATGGATGGGAGGCTTAGCCAAAAGCATGGACCATAGGAATGTGATGGGGGAGATATGTAGGATAATGAGTGAAGGGTGAGGAGATGGAGGTATGTGGAATTTTTGTGAAATGGAAGGGAACCATGACCAATCATTGCACACATTGAGATAAATTTTGAAGATTTTGATGTGGAGGGGGTGTAGGAAGCAATGGAGATGTTTTCTTAGGAGAGGGGTGATGAAGTGATTTAGGTACCCACATAGACTTAGTATTTTTTTGACTTTTATTTTGCTTGTGGGATGGAATATGAGATTTTTGAATACAGTGGGAATGTGAGGTGGAAGTAGATGGTTGGGATTTTTGAGATGTAGATGCCTCGTTTGACTTGTTTTCCTTTTTCTTAGGTACCCAAACCATTTTTCTTTTAGAATTTTCTTTTGAAGGTATGGGCTTATATTGCTTTTTGGATGGATTTTTCTTTGCTTCTTTGCTTTTGTGTCTTGGGGCATGAGGACCCTTTATATTTTTTATTTTATAGATAGAGAAATCAATTTTTTTTCTTTTGAATCCCATGAGTACGAAGATTCATGTTTAGACAATGTGTGCATTGATTGGTCATGATTAGGATTTTTAGAGGATTTATGGATAGGTGGATAAGGGGATTGGATAATGGGGATATTAGGTGTTGGGGCTTCTCGAAGTATGACCTTGGGCTTATGACTAGAATTTTTAAGGATTGGGACCATTTTAGCAAGTGCTTGACTAGGATTAGGGTGATGATGATGATGTGGAATGATTAGATTGCATGAATTGGATTGATTAGGATGAAATTGATTTGAATGTGATTATAAAAAGGATGATTAAGATGATTAGAATGATATGTTTATGTGTTGGTGTTCATAGCTTGCTATGTCAATTTGAAAAAAAATGATTACACATGTACACACATGAATCACACATGCAAGACACATAAGCAAGTTTGAATTGAAATTATGAATGTGATGATTAAGCACACACTTGAAGAAGACACATCAACAAGTCCTAGAACTAGTCAAGTGGGTATAGCCAATCAAGTCTTAAGATAGGATGCACGAGGTTGAATAGGGATAATTTGAAAGAAAAATCCTGCCACACGGTCGAGAGAAAGGGGTAACCCACCCTTCACCTTCACTTCCCAAAGGTATAAAGTTCTTTGGGGCTTAGCCAAGAGTGACAAGATTGTAACTCTCAAAGAAGTGTGTCTTTCAATTCACACCTTGATTGAGGTCGTCCCTAGGGGTGATGAAGTCCCCTAGCAGGCCTCCTATGAAGGGTATGACAAAAGTGAACCAAGTGAAGTGTTTTTGATCACACACACACTTGATTCACACTCACAATTGTTAATTTCCCTTTAGAAAATTGAAATGTATGTAAAACAATTCAAACACTTGTTATTTTTAATCCAAAGTAAAAATGTGTAATGGAAGACAACAGTTCTTTTTAAGCCCAATTTTAAAGTGTGTTTGCAAACAAGATGTTTGTTTTAAAGCCCCAAATTGAAGTGTTTTGCAAACAAGATTGGTTGATTAAATGAGAGATAAAGATAATAGAATGAGTGCACCTGAAAGTTTTCGCTTTCCAATTTGATGTGTATGAATGATATTGCTACTATTACAGCTGCTTATGATCACCTACAAAATCAAAAAAATAATATTATAATGCAACCATAAACAAGAAAAGTTCATCAAAAAATTGCAATTTCAGATACATGTTTTTAACATAGCCGAATTAGATTTTATTATTTGAAGATGTTATAGATCTGAAAAATAAAAAAACAAAGAAGAGACCCCTACTAAGTTTTTGAGATCTTTCCAAAAATGTAAAGAAATCAGAAAAATTCTCTGTTTTGCGCCAGAAAATGCAGATTTATGAAAAACATATAGAAAACAAAGATTGGATTATTTCGCATTGTATTTGACCTGTAAATTAAATCTGTAAAAAAAAGAACCTTATTAAAATTTCAAGATCTTTCCAAAAATATAAACATTTATGAAAAATTTGCTGATTTGCATTCAAAAAATAAATTTTATGAAAAAACATAAAATAGTGATAACTCCTACAAAAATGGTGATAAAATCTCAATTGTTTTACTATGGCCTCTTGAGATGATGTATTAACATTTGTGAAAATATTATGGAAAAATGCATATCCATTTGGAAGATATGACAAATTTTGTAAAACTTGGTGATTTGACCAAAAATTGTCCAAAAACTAGCAGGTCCCTACAACAAAAAGTTAATGAAACCTGCAAAAAAGCAAGTTAAATCAAAAGATTCACGTCAGGTTCACCAATATAGTTAGGGAAAAAATATTAGAGCAACATGCATAAACAAATTATAATGAAAAACCCTAACAAGCACAATAGAGCACAAACTAGCATAAAAATCAAAACAAGAAAGCAAAGCAAACCGATCTCCAAACTAGATTTGATTTATCTCCATTGCTCTTCTCCACTTGCATGAGAATGCAAGATTTTAAAATTTTGATTGTTGATTGCTCAATATCGTAGCATAACAATGAGATGAAAGATAATAGAAGAAAAATAGATAGATAAATAAGGAGATTGAGAGAAATTTTGGTAGAGTGAGGATGCTAGAAGAAGATCCCCCAAATGACCTGTGAAAGGCTTGATTTATAAGAGAAGGCTGATTCGATTCGATGGCCAAGATTAAAAGTCGAATTTGTGATATGTATGGCTAGGATTAAAAGTTTATTTTAGTGTCTATGACACACATTAAGTGGGTTATGACATGAGGCTAAAATTAAGACATGAGGGAATAGTGAGATTCTATTATTTATTTAGAAGGAAAAGATGCCTATGGCGCAAAATGAATGGGGGTAAAAATAGGATGTGAGTGGGAATCTCATAATTTAAATAATTAAATTATTTAAATTATTTATGCATGTGACACATGTTGCAATGTGACAATAAGTGAGGGATTAATTCAAATATTTAATTTGAATTATTTTGAGACATGTGAAGGGGGAATTAATTAAATAAATGAGATTTATTTAATTAATAGGGAAAGTGATTAAGTGGAATAAATGGAATAAGTGGGATAATGTAATGACCTAGGGTAAAATATTACAAATGTCTTTCAAGGTCATGTATTGATTAGATAATATTATGATATGGACAATTTTGGGTGTCTACACTAACAATATAGCTAAATATGAAGCCCTGATCATAGGTCTAAGGATAGAAGTTCAATGATAGATACAAGATTTGAAAGTCTATGGGCACTCACAGCTAGTTATCAACCAATTCAACAACTACCAAACTAAGGATGATAAGCTTACTCCTTAGAAGAAGATGGTAGATAACATCAAGGAAATTTTCATTGATATAAATTTTGAGTAGATTCCTTGCATGAACAACCAAGCAACAAATGCTATAGCAACAATTAGATCATTGTTATACATGTAACCCAGTTTACTTCAATGCAAATTCTTGGTAGAATAGATTCTCATGCCAACTTTTAAAATCCCTACCTTAGTTGGCCCTGGATCAACGTGGTATCATGATGTAGTCATCTACCTTAGTAAAGGAACCCTCCCATCTGATATCACCTCCAACCTTAAGAAGACCTTTTCTAAAAAGGTATCCTGATTCGTGATCCTAGGTGATACCTTGTATCGATGAAGCATCGATGGGACACTACTACGATGTCTTAACCAAGAGGAAGCATTGACTAATTAATAGAAGTACATGATGGCATATTTGGTTCCCATTGTAGTGGTATAACTTTAGCTAAGAAATTGTTGAGGACATAGTACTAATAGCCAACCATGGAAAGAGAAGCCCATCAATATGTGCATAAGTGTTTCTAGTGTAAAAAATATGGAGATCTTATTCATGCACCATCTTAGGAGTTGCAACCAATGGTCACACCTTGGCCTTTCTCGTAGTGGGGGATTGACCTCATAGGAAAAATTACTCCACCTCCTCTAATGGCCACAAGTTTATCATAACAGCCACTGAATACTTTACCAAATGGGTCGAATCCATTCCTATGACCTATATAATGGGGAATAAAATTGATAAGTTTATCCTAAATTACCTTATCTACTGCTATGGTGTTCCACAAACGCTTATCTCAGACAAAAAAACACCTTTCAAGAATCAGGATGTGAAAGATCTATGTCAAAGATTCAACATCCATCATCAATTCTCTACCCTATATTACCCCAAGACAATGGTCAAGTTGAGGCTACAAATAAGACCATTCTAAAAATCCTAAAGAAAACGGTCAATGAAGCTGGCTATGACAGACATCTATAATTAAATCCCACCCTCTAGGCCTATGAAACCAATATCTACATGCCTACAGGTGCAACCTTGTTCTCCTTGGTCTATGGATCAGAAGCCATCTTTCCTATTGAGGTCGAGCTTTCATTACTGTGAGTGTCACTATAGAACCTAATCATTGATGAAGAATAGAGAGCGTCTCAACTAAATGAGCTAGAAGTCTTGTATGAGCATCACCTTAACACCCTTAATCACTTGCAAGTATACCAAAACTAACTAAAATGGAGCTATAACAAGAAGATCAAGTGTCAGTCTTTCTAGGTAGAGGTTCTTGTTCTCAAACAAAATCAAAAAAATCTTCTAGATCAATATAGTAAAGGAAAGTTTGAGCCTAACTGGTTAGGTCCCTTTGTAGTCACAACAAGCTATGGATCAAGAGAATATCAATTATCAACACCTGAAGGCGAACCCTTGCAAGAACCAACCAATATCCTACATCTTAAAAAAGTTTTATGCCTAACCTTGAAGTGTGTAAATATAAAATATACAAAAAATGATAAAAATGATAAAAATCCAAAAAAATGAGAAAAAGGATTGAAAATAGTAAAAAAAATAATCCTCTAGTGAAAACCACTTCGGTGGCGCTTTGGGCAAGTCCCTTGGTGAAAACCTTGCAAATTGGAACGTCACGTAAATAAAACACCATCCATTCTTTGGCTCTTTATCCTATCATTATTTGCATCACATCCATTGATCACATCATTCATCCTATTTATTCCATCACCCATCTGCATCTATATCATAGCTTGATGTTGTGAAGTATTGTATCTCCTTTAGTACTACTTGGCATATTCCTAAGAATGTTGGGAGTAATTCGTTATGGATCAGATCAAGTTCTTATATAACTTAAGGTTATTTGGAAATCTCATCAAAAATCTCAAAAATATTCATAAAATCTCATCAAAATCCAAAAACATCCAAAATATTGTACAACTAAAATCCAAAACATTGAAAAATTGTAAATTCAAAATCCTTAAAATAGGTCAAATATCAAAAATCCAAAAATAATTCCATGTTGAACTATGGGTCTCTAAGCTTGAACATAGGCAAGGACATCATCGATGTACCCCCGAGATACCCTAGGTTAGTCCTTTAGGAGTCCATCATAATAAACTAGCATTCCATCAACTGTTCATATCTCATCATCAATAAGTCGAGTCAGTTGAACTATGTGGTCTCTACATGTATAACAAGGCAAGGCTCATCTTTGATAAGCCCCTGAGGCCCCTAGGATAGTCTTTTAGGTTAAGTTCTTGGTTAGAAAACTTCAAAAACCTCTAAATATTTAAAATGTTAGAAAAATTAAAAAACATTTGAAAATTGAAAAGACCAAAACATTAGAAAACATTCAAAAGACCTAAAGAACATCAAATATCTTTGAGAAAAACCTAAACAACCTCAAATAACTGAAAACCAAAAACATTTGCATAAACTTCAAAAAGACCAAAAAAAGCATCAAAAAATTTCCAAAAAAATCAAAACCACCCATCCTATTTCACGTTCACCCATAATAAATCAAGCATCATATTCAACCTTTGGCAAAACAAATAGAAAGCAAGTATCACAAGTCATAAAGTGAGAACCTAAGTGTCAAAATCTAAAGGCTAGATCATAGGTAAATGAGTCAGTGAAGTTTGTATCAATGACTTATCACACACCTCATCCTAATCAAAATACTTGATCAACATGTCCTAGGATGCATCCTTCCTGCAATGGACATCAGGATCAAAAATCACCTTAGCTATGTTAAACTAGTAAGAGATATAGATAATGCTGACTGTTTGTCTTTGATCTTTTCCTATGATTTATCTTATTGACCCATTCCAAGGACCTCTCAATGATGTCTATCAAAAATGATTTAGAGAGAAAGGAATGGGGCATCGATCATTATCTTTCATTTTTTGTGCTTGTGGGCATTCTTATAAAATAATCTTGGTGCATACTTGCTTAGTTATGTGTAGAGATGTTCATGTTTGGAGTAGATTGTTGACTATTGTGTATGCTTTGGTCTAATATATTCTAAGCTTCTAAACTACATTCCGACAAGGTTTCCGTATGTCAAGGTGTGAAAAACAAATATCCTATTTGTTTTTTGAGTAAAATTCCATCACACTAGATACAACGTTTTCTTGGTTTTCAATACCTTGATGCATCATGTCTATGTGTTATATCAAACATAAGGAATGACGGAAAATCCCAATCCCAAGATATGAGAAAAATCATCATCTCTCATCACCATCTCTAATAAAGTTTTGATTGATCATGGACCTGTTGGACTTTTTGAATCAATCTTCAAAATAAATGGTCAAATCATTCATTTTATTCTTCTATATTATTTCCACGCTAACCTAGTATCATGAGAGTAAAAAAAAAATCACCATGCATCCATCGTTCATCCACAAAATCATCAACATTCATACATCTTGAATTATCATAGCATATCATAATAAAGGAAAATATAATTCATTGTATTATCATATCATAAGTATGGGCATCTGTATTATCCATATATATATGCATACATCCATTATCATGACATCATAAATTACATAGAAAAGTACATGAGAATAAATGCATCCATATCATCCTACATAAGAATAACATTTACATATCATAGCATCCATCCCATAACATATCATAGAAAATTACTAAAAAAGGATATAACATCACATCGCATCATATGCATCCATACATTCATAAAGCATGGAATAAAGAGAACAACATATCAAATCCAAATCATCTCATATATATATCAAAAAATGATGACTGTCATGATACAATATCTGAATTAGTGTATGCATATCAATCAAAAATACAATATCCATGAGGCTATCAAAAATAAGCCCATGAATGTATATATGTATAAATAATCGGGCAAACAATCAAAAAGTGTCTACAAAAATGGTTGGCCCTGATGGCTGCTCGAATCACCCCTAATCGATGGTTGATCCTTAGCTCTAGGTGGTGCTTCACTCTATTGTGAAAAATCAGGTTGTCTCGTCACCTGAGGAACATATCTGGAATAGTGCATGCAGTAGTTTGTAACCTCAATATTATCCTCTCTATATAAACAAGTAGACATGGTATGTCCTTGTGATGCAACTGTCACTGCCTCAAGCTGCTACCTCTGCCTAGTCTCCTAGGCCAGTTGTAGGTCTAGTTGCTACCACAACTGAACCTCCTGATCTCTCTACATTGTCATGGCCTGAAGCTACTACTATAGTTGATCATACTCCACCTATAACCAATCTCTCTCAGCTGTAATGACCTAGATCTATTCCTATAACTAGGAATCTGGTTGTATGGGTGGAGGAGGCGGTGGTGCCCCTAGAACATGTCCATCATACCCATCTTGATGCCATGGGTCTTGGTGACTCTGATCTGGCTATGGTTAGTGCCCATCATCTAGAACATGTCCATCATACCCATCTTAATGCCCTAGGTCTTGGTGACTCTGATCTGGCTACGGTTGGTGCCCATCACCTGGAACCTATGCCCTATCCTGATCCTGTTATTGCCCTCTGCTTCAAACCCCATCCTTGCCTTCATCCCGACCTCCATCTTAGCCTCGACCTCTACCTCTACCTTTTCCTCTAGGGTATCCCCCCACCGGATCTGTCAAGTGATTAGGTGGCCTAAACCATGGATCATAAGCTTGGGTTGTTCCTGCATCGGGTATGCCCTAATCGTAAGCTCGGGGTTATGCAACAAGTTGTTTGAACCTGTTGATCACCATAATGGGGTCAATCTGTACTCCCCACTGCACCTCCCTTTTGGAATCTAGAAAACACTATAGTGTAATCATCGGCGAGCACATCTCGAACCTTGCCAAAGTGCTAAGAAATACAGTTTGGCAGGTACCACTCTATCATAGTGTGCTCCCTCCCCTAGAGGTAGCAATTTTTTCAAGCAAAATAAAGTTATTGATCATTGTACCATGCTGGATGTTGTAGCCATGACCTCCATTGGAACATAGTCATGTTATCAATGACATGACACCAATAAGCTAGACCTATAGGGCCTATGTGCTGGAGTTTCATCAAAACCTTGTACCTGAAGATGATGGGCTCATCCTCATGAATGTCCTCTAAAAACACCAAGGGCCTCAATACTGCAATGTGCTCGTATGCCCATATATGAAGTAGAGTCACATCTGATCTAATGCTCCTTCCCTCACAATAGATGGCCTCATGAATTTCATGGTACAACAAAGCAATAAGAACTGGACCCTAGGCATACATTACGCACCTCCTGATCATGCCCTCACATGCTAATCCCCATCCGAGACTGAAACCTCTGCCCCGTCAGTCTAGGGAAATCACTCCAGAGATCAGTGCAACTATGAAAAATCTAAAGATGGGAAATCGATCCCGATATACATCAAGGTCTATCTTAGAGCTCACCAAAATGAGTTGACGTCTATGTAGAAGGGAAAGACATGCATCTCTCCCAACATATGGGTCATATATGACACACTCCCTGTGAATCAACAATCTCAAGATCCACCTTGTGTCCTCCAGTGTCAGGGTGGCCTCACCAATGGCTAGGTGAAACGAAGCGGTCTCACTGTGCCACCTCTCAATTAGTGATTTCATCATCACAAGATGCATCTAGACCTCAGGAAAGAACACAATGAAGCCTAACCCCTACATACACAGTCGCTCTACCCCCAGGTCATCAAAATATTGTGCATTGCTGTCAAAATTTATGACTGATGATCTCACGACATCAATGGGGGAGGATCTTCTTGCACACATCATGCACATAGCATCAATTTATTAAAAATTTGAAAAACTGATCAAAATTTTAGACTTTGCATCCAAAACATCAAAAGCATTGTTGAATCAATAGTGTCACTCTTTTAGGGATGTGTCATTGTATCCATTTTGAGGGTGTGTTGTTAATTCGGTGATGCACGTCACTACACTCAAAAGTGAATCAAAATTTTCATGTGTCACTCTATTAAAAAATTGGGGTGTGTTACTAAAAGCTATGTGTGTCGCTCATTGCTTTTGAGTGACGATGAACCTGAATATCCTGTGTGTTGCTATATTAATCTAGCGACTCCCTAATCAAATATGTTTCCCAACCAAAAAATGGTGGTGTGCTACTAGAAAGAAGGTGCATCGCTATAAAATCAATAGCAACACTTCTGACACATCAATTTTGTTGCTATATATTGACATTCCTAGAGACTTAATTTTGATCCCTATTAATTACACCTAAAATAAAAAATTGAGGTAGGTTTTGAGTCACATACCCGAGGTCTTGCATCTACTCATTGTTGGTACTCTCGAATCCACTTTGAAAGGTGAAGAGGAAGCACTCATTCCATTTCATCAGGAGCTCAAAGCTCAAAAGGAAAAAATCTCTAAGGGTTGAATAAATAAATGAATTGAAAGTGACCCTTCATCACCTATTTAAGCCAAAAAATTAGGGCTTTTTGCCCTAATTTGAGCTAAATGCCTAGGTTTTTGACCTCTTTTACCTATTTCCACCTTGTATAACCTATTTTGAGCCATTTTTTGTGCTTCTGAGGCAATTTTTGGCATCCCAAGGCTTGTTTTAGCACCTGAACCTATATTTTACCTTTGTTAAGAAATCAACCCAAAATTCAAAATTTCTACCCGACTTCTCAAGGGGGTGAGGAACCAGCTTATTCCTTCCGTTGGGGCAACAGTGGGGCATCCAAAAAGCTTTTTTTTTAAATTTATCTAAGCAACATTTTTAATTTGAAAACGTGCCAGTCTTTGAACCAACGTAATAGGTACCTCGTTTCAAAGAAGGGAAAAATGTAGACACTGAAAAATGTCTTGAATGATATCATGCACTCAAATCTGATATACTAACATCATTTTCTCCTAAAACCCATCCTCTTTTTTCTTAATTAATTAAATTAGCCTAACTATTCAATTAATTGCATCATTTTCATTTTTTAATCTAATTGACCTAATTAGGTTAATTCACAACCTTTCATGCTAACCTTTCATCCTGTTAAATTGGATAAATCAAATTATCTAATTTAATCCCTGAATTCCTCTTATTTAATTAAATAACCCTAACTTATTTAATTGAATATCATATCACTTCCCCTTTTCATTAAATAAATAAATAATTTAATGAATATCCTAATTTGCCTAATTTGCATAATTGAAACTTTATTTAATTATCAAATTAATAATTAAATCTAATTCTCCCACTTGCAAGGGAATATTCCTCCTTTGCAAATTCCTCAAAAAGCGAATACTCCTTCTTGTGCACTCATTCAAATTTCTTCAACTTGCACATTTAAATTTGGTTTTAAATAACTAAATATCTAATTTTCCTCACCCACAAGAATATTCTTTGAGAATAATCTCTTTTTGCACTCATTTGAAAAAAAGGAATATTATTTTTTTGCAACGAACTTTCAACAAGACATCTTGTGCAAGTTTTGAAAGTGTGTTTGTTTGGATGAATGCCATCCTCCAACCTCAACCCTTGATGACAATTCATGATGCATCCCTCCATTTTCCTTCCATATTGACCATTGATTAGCTTTTTCTATCTTATCCCTTCATTTCTCATTTATCCTCCTATAAATAGGTCACTATTTGGAGACAAATGGATCCATATTTTAAGAAAAAACTTATGTTGTTAAAATCACTCTCATCTTGCACTCATATTTCATGTTTTAGAAATAATTTTAGGTTAATTTCTTGCATCATATTAGTTTAGATTCCATTAATGGCTTCCATGGTAACATAGATGCATCCATTTAGCATTTTTGGTAATTATGGTTTTAATATTTTGAGCTTAAATTCCATTTAGAATAGCTTTGCATACACCCATATCTATCATCTTAGCATATATCATGTTAAAAAAGATTTCATCATGTTAATTGAGATTTTAAATTATGTTTTCATACACATCTCTCATTGGTTTTGTTGATTCACTTCAATAGAATTGATCAAACTCATTTATCCATGGGATTGTGTAATACCCCTCTGTTTTGGCTCTTTGCTTAGACAGTGTCCTAATGCTATGTTTTGTTTTCTAGATACTCAAATACTTTGATATACTTTATCACGATGTGTGTTATTTGATCGCTATTTATAGAGTGACATATACTATTTGTGGTGGTGTGATGTACCTTCTTTGATTCTTTATTTGACATGCTTTGATTAGTGTAATAATTTTAGTTTGCTATAACATGATTATTGCACATGAGTAATTTATTTATGATGAAATTATCAGTTCGTGATAAGTGTATTGGTGAAGGGGACAAAATTGCATCACTTTCTTGTGAGCGCCCTATGATTCCACGATTTCCTCTTCACGGTGTGTATTACTATGTTGTTTATATGCATGTGCTTTTGATATCTCATTTGCGGGTTTGCACAGGACATCGAATCCACCTGGCTTCGCAGGTTTGAGCATGTCGACCCAACAATAAGTTGATTGGGAGATAGTAGCTAGGTTACATGTGTCAGGTCTACACACTAGCCTCAGTGTGTTGTTAGGTTCAGTCAGTCATGTTTGTTTAATTGTGTTAATTATTGCTTTAAATTACTATGGTAAAATGCTTTAGAAGAATTTTATTGAAATTATTTATTAATAGTTGAAAACTAGATTATGTATATTTTAAATGTTGAGTTTTAGAATTAATAAAAAGATTGATCTTTAGATTAATTGATTAATTAAATTAATTAAATTGGTTATATTTGAATGAATTTTTTTTTATATATTTAAATATTAAATTTTGATTAATAAAAGAATTTATGATTAAGTGGGTTGTTGAAAGATATTTTTGAAATTGCGAGCAAGTTTTAGAAAATTGATTAAGTTGTTGGGAAAATTAATTCCCGGGAGTGAATCTTGGCTTTGGGTGAGGAAGCAGAAAGATTCTTCATGGCAAAGCACAAGATATTTTTGCATGTTGGAAATTTGGGGGAAGAATATTTTCTTGTTGTGGAAATTTTGAAAAGATTTTGGGCTGTAGAAATTCGTTGGATATTTTTGCATCTTTCTGGAAGTGGTGATTTTGGAAAAGGCTTTGGAAATTGAATTCTGAAGGCTCTGCTCTGCTCCAACCTTTATTTCTTCAAGCTTCAAGAAAACAAGTTCTTTTATGGTTTCATTTATTTAGTTGATTTAGAAAGATTGTCTATACAAAATTCAATTCTGTAGAAGCTTTGTTTAAATTGATTAAAAAGAAATTGAAAGATTGCCTATGTAAGAACATTTTTTATTTTTAGTAGAAGCTTTTAGTTGTTTTGAAAATCTGTAAGCTTCTGTATTTGAAGATTTGTCATGATTGATTTTATTGCTTCTATAGAAAATTTATAGTGAAATTAGAGAGCCTCTGTGAAATTGATATTTTAAACAATGGAAAAACCTAGAGGGAAACATTATAAGATTTAGAAAATTATTGAAAACTTTTGTGTAGAAAATTATTGAAAGCTTCTGTGTAGAAAATTGTTGAAAGCCTTTGTAGGGAATTGATTTCAAACAATAGAAAATTCCAAAGAAAACAATAGAGATATTAGAAATCTCTGTAGAAATAGAATGAAAAATATTCCTGTGAAGAAATTTGGAAAAACTTTAACTCTTTATCCTCCTCTGTAAATTTGGGTTATTTTCGTGAAATTGTCAATTCTTGTTGTAGAAACACTTTCTGGAAATGTTTCCCAGTGTTAGTATTTTGGATGTTTTGATTATTTTAATAAATACGTAAATATATATATATACATATATACATACATATATAAATATATATATATATATATATATGTATATTATATATATCATTCCAGATTTATTTTAATATTAAATTACAAGGAGTCATCGTACGACGAATTGGGAATCATTGTTTTAGAAAATTGATTTTTATTTTATGTTGAGGTTGTTGTTTTTTATATATTCATATGAGGGAGTGGGGAGGGGCTACCTCCCCATTGTCGCTCCCTTATGGGAGAGGTGGTGTGGAGGGAGATCCTCCACACCCTCCCTTAACTTGGTTGAGGCCAAAGGGAAGGGAAGGTTGTTGCACAACCGACCTCCCTCCTTTAACCAACGATCTTTGGAAATAAAGATTCGTTATTATTTTTATTAAGTGTTTTAGAATTTTCTTCAAACATGCAATTTCTTGGGATTCGATTTCGATATTTGCAATAATATTTTATATTAAAATATATATTATGTATATATATATAAATATATAAATATATATTTTTATATATATGTATATATATATATTAAATTTATATTTATTAAGTTATGTTTTATATAATATATGGTGTATATATTTAAATGCATATATGAGTTATTTTGCAATTAAATTTTATGTTGCTTTTTAAAGTAATTGAGGAATTGGTTCTCTATGAAATTAAATATTTCCCTCTTTGTTCTAAAGAGGCTTTTAATTTTCTTTATTAATTATTTGGTTAGGGCAGTTGTTATTTTTAATTGAATTCAATACAAAAGGGAAATGTATTTAGTATATCCAAGAATTAGATTATTTCCTTGCAATTTCCTTTCGTGATTGTTTCCTCTATGTTATTGTATTTGGAAGTGGTTTAGACTTGTTTAAGACTTCCAACAATGAAAGGGAAATGGGGTTGTAATTTATTTTGAGTCAACTCAGTTATTGTACCCTTGGTTAGTGCTTGGTTTTGTCAATATAACTCAGTTTCCATGAACGGGGAAGTGTTACCCTAAAGTCTTTAAGTAGGGTGCTTGGTATTTTCATAGTTGCATTTGTATGCCTTCGGTTGTGGAAATTTTCCACTAAGTTGTCATAGGGGAGTGGCTTGCAATGATCATCGACACACAAAGTGGTGCCAGGATAACTCATTGTAAGTTTGTAATCCAGTTTAATGTATTTAACTTATTAGGGGTTGGGTAGCTTCAACACTTAATTAAGACTAATGTGCCTCACTCATAAACCCTTGTGCCAGTATAGGCTTGGGATGAGACGAGAAGGCCTGGAATGGCATGATCGGTATCTTGTCTTCACGAAAGATACTTGATTCTACTTTGGACTACATGTGGGTCTGGGAGTCGTTAGACGCTTCCAGGAGATCCCAAGATGGGGGTCGGGGCCTAGGAAGACTTACCAAGATATCCCTTGTAGGATTGTGATGACACTCCTCCTAGGTCAACTGTATGTTAGTATTGTGAATTGAAATATTATGTATACTGGAAGCAATGTAACCTTGTGTTAGTTTGGTTTATGTATTTGGTTGAGTTAGTCTGAGTTAGCCCGTGGTTAGAGGTTGTAGGATTGGCCATGTAATCTTATTACTATCTCCTAGCATGGGGGGTGGGCCTTCGGGTACCACTTGATTGGGAGGAACATGCACCCTATAGCGTTGGGTCCCCTTTTGATCTTTTGTTTGTGATGGCGAGGTTTCTAGTTGGAGAGCTTGTGGGTTCCAGTTCTATTCCCTTGTTTTGTATTTATTCCAGTTGGAACTTGTTATTAATCACCCCTCATTTTTATTTGAGGTGGATTATTTGTATATGTAATCACATTTATATGACTCACCTCATTTGGGGAATGAGAGATGTAACCTTATTGTTAAATTAATGTTATTGGAATTTTATTGTATCTCTTGTGTTATGTTGTAAATTTATCATGTATGGAATGTATGAGTACTTAATTCTTTTTTTAATTAAATGCTATGGATGTTTTATGATGTATGTATGGGTATAAAGTAATCTAAATCTCATAGCCTTAGAGGTTGTTCACAATAGGAAGTGAACATGTATGTTAATTGTACTTTAAAAAATAAAATTGTGCACTTAAGTAGTTAAATTGCAACTTCCTCTAGGGTTACGTGGTGGGGAATTACACATGGTATCAGATTCCGGGTTTAAACACTAGGTGCTCTAAAATTATGATGTACATATTAAGCTTTAGTTGCATAGGTTTTCAAGTGTTTACCTTGTCTAATACCTTTATGTGTATGTTTAGGATTATGCCTCCTAGATGCGGAAGAGGTAGAGGGTGAGGACGTGGCCGTGTAGGCGATCACGAAGGGAGTCAACATGACTCCCCTCCTCATGTTCCACATATTTTGGATCAGGAGGAGCACCAGGAATCACATAATGCCCTAGGGGGAGGAGATCAATAATAGGATCCTCTAGGGATCGAGGCCACATGCAGGGCACTTGAGGAGGCATTATCGCTCCTTGGGTAGAGACAGGCGGGCATACAGGATAATCCTGGTGAGAGGGAAGTTTTGGCTCAGAAAAAGGCACTACCTCTACACATATGAGGGATTTACTCAGGGCATGACCACCATTGTTTGATGGAGTAGGTAGTGGCTTAGAGGCTAAGACTTGGCTCATTGACCTCAACTAGTGCTTTGCTATGCACCCATACGGTAGTAATACCAAAGCATGGTGCACTATCATTCATCTACAGGGGTTTGCATCCACATGGTGGAGGTTGGAGGAATAGAAGCTCCGCATAGATATTAATTCAGTTTCCTGGGATATGTTTTTAGAGCGGTTTAGAGCCTACTTACTTTCTAACCATTGGCATCAGCGTCGAGATGATGAGTTTAACGCCTTGCATCAGTTAGCTATGACAGTTGAGCAGAATGAGAGACCCTTTTCCAAACTTAAATAGTTCATAGGTATAGGTGATGACGAGGGGATGCTCATCCACCACTTTTTCAGGGGCTTGAAAATCTATATTAGTGGAGGTGTGAGGGTCTTTGAACCCAAAACTATGGAGACAGCTGTGGAGAAATCATGGCTAGTGGAGGAGCATCTCGCCATGGCATTGGGAGGCCATGTTGGTGTTCAAATCGGCAATGGTTTAGTAGCATAGACCAGTGCATGAGGGGGTTAGACTCAGGGAGCTACACCTCCCAAGACTCAATAGGAACCTTCGTAGAGTGGTCAACAATAGTAGGTATCTCAAGGGAAATGTAAAGGTTTCCAATAGAGGTAGGGGGATAGGAACTAGAGGCATTTGAAATGCTTCAACTCTGAGCAGCCAACGCAGAGCTCACATTCCACTTTCAGGGGTAGCGCACAACATTCTAGTGCACCACCTAGAGGCAAGGGCTATGTCAGAGGTATTGGATGTTTCGCATGTGGCCAACAGGGTCATATAGCTAGAATGTGTCTTAACAAGGGCACATCTGGATATACACAGAGAGCAGTGACATTTGATCCGACAGTTGGGGATACAGGAAGAGGGCATCAAGTATTCATAGCAATTGATAACTGCCAGACAGAGCACCAGGGTACCATCATCGAGACATTTGGTATGTTGTTCGGTAACCCAGTTACCATTCTATTTGATTATGGAGCATCAGAATCCTTCATTTCTTCTTCCTTCGTGACGTGATGTAGACTGAGGGTAGTAAGGCAAGTTGATAGGTGTTAGGTTGAGTTAGCCTTGGGTGTGAAATTTGCATCACAATCCCTTATACCAGATTGTAGATTGGAGGTTGGACCTCTCCTTACTACATTGGACCTCCAAGTTACTCCTTTGGGTTCTTATGATGTTGTCATAGGTATGGACTAGTTAGAGGCACATAGAGCGATCATAGATTGTCAACATAAGTTGATTCGATGCATTGATGCATGTGGCAGAGAGGTAGAGATAGTGGGAGTTCAGAGGCCGATTTCCTTGAGGATGATCTCAACTATGCAGTTGAGAAGGTGTGTGCAACAGGTTTGTCAATTATTTGTTGTTACAGTGGATGATTTGGATTTAGGAGATGGAGAGAAGAAAGTATCTCTCGATAGTCACCCCATTCTTCAGGTTTACTCTTATGTCTTTCTAGATGAGATTCCAAGGAAGCCACCTCAGAGAGACATAGACTTCAAGATAGACCTAGTACCTGGATCACAGCCCATTTCACGAGCTCCTTATCGTATGACCACCCAGGAGCTGAAAGAGCTTCTCTTGTAGCTTGAGGAGTTGTTAGCCAAGGGCTTCATTCTCCCTAGTGTTTCTCCATGGGGAGCACCAGTTATCTTCATGAAAAAGAAGGATGGTTCACTTTGGTTATGTATTGATTACTGACAGTTGAACAAAGTGACTATCAAGAAACGGTATCCACTTCCTAGGATTGATGATTTGTTCGATTAGATCAAGGGTGCTATGATCTTTTCAAAAAATGATCTTAATTTGCGATATCATCAGCTTTGTATCTTCAACTCGGATATCCATAAGATAATGTTTCAGACACAATATGTTCACTACAAGTTCACTGTAGTACCATTCAGGTTGATGAATGTGCCTCATGTGTTCATGAGTCTAATGAACAAAGTATTCCACACCTACTTAGATAGATTTTTCCTTGTGTTCTTAGATGACATTTTGATATGCTCCAGAACAGTGGAGGAACATGAGGAGCATTTGTGGTAGGTATTACAGTGTTTACGAGATAATCAACTTTATGCTAACCTATCAAAATGTGAATTCTTCAAGATTGAGGTCAAGTATCTTGGTCATGTGATCTCAGGGGAAGGTATTTCAGTGGATCCTGCAAAGATCCAAGTGATCTTAGATTGGCTTGCACCCACGAACATGGCATAGATACATAGCTTTATGGGGCTTGTAGGAAATTACAAGAGATTTGTATAGGGCTTCTTGAGGATAGGGCATCCTATCACCTACCTTCAAAGGAAAGGGAATAGGTTTGTGTGGTCAGAGCAGTGCGAGATAGTGTTTTAGACTCTTAAGGATAAACTGACCAGTGCACCAATACTCACGATACCTGATCTGACTGGGGACTTTTTTGTCTGTACGGATGCATCCTTGGAAGGATTAGGAGCAGTGTTGATGCAAGAGGGTTGTGTCATAGCATATGAGTCATGGAATCTCAAGGATCATGAGTTGAACTACCCTACACATGATCTTGAGTTGGCAGAAGTTGTTCATGCGTTGACTAGATAGAGACATTTCCTTCTTGGGCATAGGTTTGAGTTGCATAGTGATCACATAAGTATTCAGTACATTTTCATGCAGCCTAACCTTAACACTATGCAAAGACATTGGATGGAGTTTCTCTATGAATATGACTTCGAAGTGAAGTATATTTAGGGAAAGGAGAATTTCATAGCTGATGCACTCAGTAGACAAAGACATGAGTTATCTGAGTTGACTCTTGTAGTAGATTTGCGGAGTTAGATTCTTTATGCTCTTCTAGCGGACAGTTGGTATCAGGAGGTTAGGGTAGAGATAGAGGCAGGAAAACCTCTCGAAGGTAGGCTTAGGATATTCTCTTGATACATATGGAATATTGAGGCACATGGAACACATTTACGTTCCTTCATCAGGTGATCTTCACACCTTATTCAGCCCATCCAGGGGTGAAGAAGATGCATGCAGATATGCATCAATTGTATTTCTAGCCAGGGATGAAGCACAATATCACAAATTATATGTCGAGATGTTTAGAGTGTCAGTGGGTAAAGGCTAAACACCAACATCCAATAGGTCTTTTATAGCCGCATCTAGTGCTAGAGTGGAAGTGGGATATGATCTCATTGGATTTCATTGTTGGTTTACCCAACTCTTTGAGACAACATGATGCGATTATGGTGACAGTCGATAGGTTGATGAAGGTAGCACACTTATCACCTATTCTCTCTTCCTATAATACATCATATGTATCTGGAGTGTTCATGGAGGACATAGTGAGGTTGCACGACATTCCATGTCAGATTATTTCTAACAGGGATCCAGTGTTCACCTCAGCTCTTTGGACTTCATTACAACATGCTATGGGGATAAAATTGAACTTCAGTTTAGCTTATGACCCAGAGACAGATGGATAGACTGAGAGGGTCAATCAGATCCTTGAAGACATGTTGCATATGTATGTGATGGACCAGCATACGCGATGAGAAGACTATCTCTATTTGGTAGAGTTTGCATAAAATAACAGTTTCCAGAGTTCTATCGGCATGCCTCCATTCCAGGCATTGTATGGGCAACCATGTCGCACTCCCTTGAGTTGGCATAAAATAGAGGATATAGTACTTTTGGGTCTAGATATGTTGCAGGATATGGGGTAGCAGGTGGTTCGGATTAGAGAGCATTTGGTGGCAGCTTAGGATAGGCAGAAGAAGTATGTAGATGTGCATAGGGTGGATCGACAATTTTCTATTGGTGATAGTATTTTTGTGGTGTGGCCATGAAAGAGTCCAATCCATTATGGAAAGGGCTCTAAGCTTGCGCCTTGCTTTGTTGGACCCTTTAAGATACTTGAAAAGATTGGTCCAGTTGCTTATCAGCTTGCTTTTCTGCCCAATCTTGCGCATATTCACAATGTATTTCTTGTTTCTGTTCTTTGACCATACCATCTATATATTTCTAATGTCCTTGATTGGAATTCTTTACAGGTAAAGGATGAGAAGCTGGCTTTGGATCCCATAGCCGTAACAGAGTGCAGAATGCTCGCTCTTTGGGGGTGAGATATTGATAAGGTTAGGGTCCAATGGGATCCTAGGGATGATACTTCATCCACTTGGGAGGATGCAGTTAGGATGAGGGAGTTATATCCCTACTTGTTTGTAGGCTTCCAGGAGTAAACCTGGCCCTAGGGGGGAGGATGTAATACCCCTCCATTTTGGCTCTTTTCTTAGACAGTGTCCTTTGCTATGTTTTGTTTTCTAGATACTCAGATACTTTGATATACTTTATCATGTTGAGTGTTATTTGATCGCTATTTATAGAGCGACATAGACTATTTGCGATGGTGTGATGTACCTTCTTTGATGCTTTATTTGGTATGCTTTGATTAGTGTAATAATGTTAGTTTTCTTTAACATGATTATTGCACATGAGTAATTTATTTATGATGGAACTGTCAGTTCGTGAAAAGTGTATTGGTGAAGGGGATGCAATCACATCTCTCGCTTGCAAGCGCCCTGTGATTTCACGATTTCATCTTCATGGTGTGTATTACTGTGTTGTTTATATGCATATGTTTTTGATATCTCATTTACAGGTACAGGACACTGACTCCACCTGGTTTCATAGGTTTGAGCATGTCAACCCAATGGTAAGTTGATTGGGAGATAGTAGCTAGGTTACATGTGTCAGGTCTACACCCTAGCCTCAGTGTGTCATCGGGTTCAGTCAATCATGTTTGTTTAATTGTGTTAATTATTGCTTTAAATTACTATTGTAAAATTCTTTAGAAGAAGTTTATTGAAATTCTTTATTAAAAGTTGAAAAATAGATTATGTATATTTTAAATGTTGAGTTTTAGAATTAATAAATTAATTAATTAATAAAAAGATTAATCTTTGGATTAATTGATTTATTGATTAATTAAATTGGTTATATTTGAATGGAAATGCTTTTAAATATTTAAATATTAAATTTTGATTAATAAAATATTTTATGATTAAGTGGGTTGTTGAAAGATATTTTTGAAATTGCAAACAAGTTTTAGAAAATTAATTAAGTTGTTGAGAAAATTAATTCCCGAGAGTGAATCTTGGCTTTGGGTGAGGAAGCGGAAAGCTTCTTCACGGTAAAGCACAAGATATTTTTGCATGTTGGAAATTTGGGGGAAGAAGATTTTCTTGCTGTGGAAATTTTGAAAAGATTTTGGGCTATAGAAATTTGTTGGATATTTTTGCATCTTTCTAGAAGTGGTGATTTTGGAAAAGGCTTTCTTTCTAGAAGTGGTGATTTTGGAAAAGGCTTTGGAAATTGAATTCTGAAGGTGAGGCTCTGCTCCAACCTTCATTTCTTCAAGCTAAGAAAACAGGTTCTTTTATGGTTTAATTTATTTAGTTGATTTAGAAAGATTGTTTGTACAAAATTCAATTATGAGAAGCTTTGTTTAAATTGATTAAAAAGAAATTGAAAGATTTCCGTTGTAAGAAGATTTTGTATTTTTAGTAGAAGCTTTTAGTTGTTTTGAAAATCTGTAAGGCTTCTGTATTTGAAGATTTTTCATGATTGATTTAGTGCTTCTGTAGAAAATTTTATAGTGAAATTAGAGAGCCTCTGTGAAATTGATATTTTAAACAATGGAAAAACCCAGAGGGAAACATTATAAGATTTAGAAAATTATTGAAAGCTTCTGTGTAGAAAATTGTTGAAAGCCTTTGTAGGGAATTGATTTCAAACAATAGAAAATTCCAAAGAAAACAATAGAGGTATTAGAAATCTCTGTAGAAATAGAATGGAAAATCTTCCTGTGAAGAAATTTGGTAAAAAATTTACCTCTTTATCCTCCTCTGTAAATTTGGGTTATTTCTATGAAATTGTCAATTCTTGCTATAGAAACACTTTCTGGAAATATTTCCCAGTGTTAGTATTTTGGATGTTTTGATTATTTTAATATATAAATAAATATGTGTGTATATCCATATATATACATACATATATATTGTAAAATATATACACATATTTATAAATAAATAAATATATATATATTATATATATCGTTCCAAATTTATTTTAAAATAAAATTATGGGGAGTCACCATACGGTGAATTGGGAATCGTTGTTTTAGAACATTGATTTTTATTTTATGTTGAGGTCGTTGTTTTTTATATATTCATATGGGGGAGTGGGGAGGGGCTGCCTACCCACCATCGCTCCCTTGTGGGAGAGGCAGTGTGGAGGGAGAGCCTCCACACCCTCCTTTAACTTGGTTGTAGCCAAAGGGAAGGCTCGATTGTTGCACAACCAACCTCCCTCCTTTAACCAATGATCTTTGGAAATAAAGATTCGGTATTATTTTTATTAAGTGTTTTAGAATTTTCTTCAAACATGCAATTTGTTGGGATTTGATTTCGATATTTGCAATAAGATTTTATATTAAAATATTTATTATATATATTATATGTATATATATAAATATATGAATATATTTATATATATATTAAATTTATATTTATTAAGTTATGTTTTATATAATATATGGTGTATATATTTAAATGCATATATGAGTTATTTTGCAATGAAATTATTTGAGTTATTTTTCAATGAGATTTTATGTTGCTTTTTAAAGTAATCGATGAATTGGTTCTCTGTGAAATTAAGTATTTCCCTCTTTGTTCTGAAGAGACTTTTAATTTTATTTATTAATTATTTGGTTAGGGCAGCTGTTATTTTTACTATGAATTCAATACGAAAGGGAAATGAATTTAGTATATCCAAGAATTAGATTATTTCCTTGCAATTGCCTTTCGTGATTGTTTCCTCTGTGTTCTTGTTTTTGGAAGTGGTTTAGACTTTTTTAAGACTTTTAGTAGTGAAAGGGAAATGTGGTTGTAATTTATTTTGAGTCGACTCAGTTATTGTAACCTTGGTTAGTGCTTGGTTTTGTCAATATAACCCGGTTTTGACGATTGGGGAAGTGTTACCCTAAAGTCTTAAAGTAGGGCAGTTTATATTTCTGAGGTTGCAATCGGCATGCCCTTGGCTAGAATTAGTTCCAAATTGTTTTCATATAGGAGTGGCTTGCAATGAGCACTGAAACACAAAGTGGTGCCAGGATAACTCGTTGTAAGTTTGTAATCCAGTTTAATGTAATTAACTTATTAGGGGTTGGGTAGCTTCAACACTTAATTAAGACTAATGTGCCTCACTCATGGACCCTTGTGCTAGTATATGCTTGGGATGAGATGAGAAGGCCTGGAATGGAATGAACGGTATCTTGTCTTCACGAAAAATACTCGATTATGCTTTGGATTACATGTGGGGTTGGGAGTCATTAAAGGCTTCTAGGAGATCCCAAGATGGGGTTTGGGGCCTAGGAAGACTTACTAGGATATCCCTTGTAGCATTGTGATGACACTCCTCCTAGGTCAACTGTATGTTAGTATTGTGAATCGAAAGATTGTGTATACTAGAAGCAATGTAACCTTGTGCTAGTTTGGTTTGTGTATTTGGTTGAGTCAGTCTGAGTTAGCCCGTGGTTAGAGGTTGTAGGATTTTCCATGTAATCTTGTTACTATCTCCTAGCATGGGGGGTGGGCCTTCGGGTACCACTTGGTTGGGAGGAATGAGCACCCTACATCATTGGGTCCCCTTTTGATCTTTTGTTCGTGATGGAGAGGTTTCCAGTTACATTCCCTTGTTTTGTATTTATTTTAGTTGGAACTTGTTATTAATCACCCCTCATTTTTATTCGAGGTGGATTATTTGTATATGTAATCACATTTATATAATTTACCTCATTTGGGGAATGAGAGATGTAACCTTATTGTTAAGTTAATGTTATTGGAATTTACTATATCTCTAGTGTTATGTTGTAAATTTATCATGTATGGAATGTATGAGTACTTAATTCTTTTTTTAATTAAATGCTATGGATGTTTTATGATGTATGTATGGGTATAATGTAATCTCATCCTCGTAGCCTTAGAGGTTGTTCACAATAGGAAGTGAACACGTATGTTAATTGTACTTTAAAAAAAATAAAATTGTGTGCTTAAGTAGTTAAATTGCAACTTCCTCTAGGGTTATGTGGCAGGGCATTACAAATTGGGAAAGGTTCACCATTCCACATCAATGCGACACCACTTCCCAATAGGATAAGTTTCAATGGATTAGAATAGGTGTTTTTGAAGCTTTCGTATTTTAATATCTTAGTTTTAATTTATTCTTAGTTTAGTTTACATTGAATGATTTTATTGGGACCGATGCATAGTGGCTTAATTATACTTCAAATCCTCATGGATCAAGTGTAGTTAGCCCATACTAAGTCATCGGTCACAAATTTATTTAGTTTGCATTTATGACTTGAAGTGTATAAGGGTTGTAATTATGTAATTTATGTAATTGACCATGTGATTGATCACATAATATTTCCATCCTTTGTATTCATTAGATACAAGATTATAATTATAATTATTATTATGATGTACTTTAGTAGGAGATGCATCATAAGCAAGTAATTTTATTTGAGCATCGTAGATGTTACTATTCATAGTTTTTTATAAAAAAATATTAAGTGATTTTATTCCATGGATGTGTAATAGTATATGCGAATTGAAATTCCATGGTGTTGTTGGACTTCATCCAAATCCTATTTTCATATATTTATTTCATAGTAGCGTGGTTGATAGGCTTATTTCCACGCATTAACTATTGGAATTTGATCTTATTTGAAAATAAATTATTCAACTGAATTAAGTATTGGGATGTGTTATCAAATAAAATTGTATTCTCTATCATATCATGTCCTTTCTTATTTATGATTTATATAAATTTATTCTCTAAATCATGTTTAAACAACATGTTAGATTTGTCTTATAATCCATGCAAATAGAATAAATTTTTAATTGAACTTTGTAATAATGAGTTTTGGTGTTTTGAATTCAATGTTATTAGACCCTAATATTTGTACTTTTACTCTTACATGCTTTGTATGAGATTCATTTCATGGTAATACATGTATATCATTATTTTCCTAGCATTTTCTTATCATATTAAAAGGGATTTAGCATGTTTAGGAAATCCTAACCATGAGATGTATATAATTAATTTTCTTATGTAGTTGTTATGAAATTGAATCCATTTTTGTTTATCATTTGAATTCTATGAGAATAATAAATCAATGATATTATGTCATTTAGTATTGATTATATGAGAAAAATTGGTTTTGAATAGACCTAAAACCATTAACACACAGGTTTTGACGGAGCTCAAAACCCACACAAAAAGACCAAGCTACAAAAGCATAGAACAAAGACAACCAACAACGAACTAGAGGCATATTATAAAATAAACAACATGAAAACACAAATTTTCACTAATAGAAAAGGTTTTAATGGGATCCTCAACCCAAAAACAACCAATTACAGGGGAAATTACAACTAAGAACCACCTGAAACAGCCAGGTAACCATCAACCTATAATATCTAGAGTACAACACAACACTTATTAGCACCAACTAGCATTGCACTTCCTGAAACATCCAGGTAATCGTTAGCCTATATCAGCCAGACTACAACACAACACCTATCATCACCAACCAATGAAACCAAAGTCCCCACCTCAATAGGAGAGTTAGGAACTAGATTAGAACACCAATAAACCTCCTAGCCACACCAATAGGGAAAAGGAAACCTCTTGCAGCACCACCAAACCCAAAGAGTTGAATCAAACTCCACCTCAAAAGGAGTAGGCTCCCCTCTATAGGAGCATATTCCATGAAGAACCTTACCACAATTGTAGCCAAACTGTAACAAAAAATAGCTCCACCTCCATAGGATCACGCACCACCTCCAAAGGTGTTGTAACAACAAGGACCAACAACAAGGAAATCACCTCCACAAATCCATAGACCCCAACTCTACCTTTAAAAGAGAGGGCTTCACCTCAATAGAAGACTAAGATTGTAGAAAAGGGAAGAAAGACAACCAACCAATAGCAAGGATCTCCATGAAAACCATTGACAAATAGAGAACATGGCCTAGCAAGGGATGCATAGGGATAAACCCAACCTCCCCACAAGGGGGTAAATAGAACACACGAACAAAAAACAAATTCTTCATAGCAACAAGCACAAAAGAAACAGTGAACACCTTAGCCACCAGCCAATAGAGAAGAAACTTATGCATACTAGGAAACAACAAAATCCCTGCGCAAAGAACAACATCCCTACCCAAAGAAAAACTAGCACCAACAAAGAGATAATGTATGTCAAAAGAAGGATAAGGAAAGGAAAGCCTCCAAATAGAGAGAGTAGAGAGCTGGAAAGACACTGAAAACCAACCTCCAACCCTACATGCTAGTTAGGGTCTAAAACATGCCAAGAACTATTCACAACCAACTCCACCAAAGGAAGACCAAAAACCTTAAACCCAAGCAATGAACACACCCACATAGAGGCAAAGAAGCCCCTAAAGAGGCAGAGAGAGACTGGAAATTTTGTAGAAAGGGCAAGAGGAGAGAAGGAACAACAATAGAAATCCACTTCCAATCCTACTTGCCAGTTAGGGTTTGAGATAAGGTCACCATTCTCCTCAAACAACCCCTCAACAAGAACTCCAAGAACCACAACCAACACCAACACTAAGGATGAGATAAAGGGACCCAAAAGAATAAGGATGAGGTGATGAGCCCAAAATATGCTCATAATTTGAATGTCATGATGTATTTTTAAATACCCTTACTCTTTTGTTAATGGTTGTTTTAAACTCTTTGATTATAAACTTTTATCTAAAAATGGGTAGTATCCTATGGCAACACATTCCTATATTCCTGTAGCTTAATATATCTATATGTCTATATTCATTGCCCTGTTTGACCTCCCAATTGATTGATATGATTCATGTGGTTTTTGGATAAATGAGATTAATTTAATGTGTGTGATTAATGAATGAGTATCGTGCTATTATATGCATGCCTTCTTTCACCTCTGTTGCCATGTGTTTCACAGGTTGTTGAAGTTTTCATGAATGAGTCAATGTGCAACAAACCTCGGTCCTGCAGTGAAGTCCATTTCCAGCATGGCATCGAGGAAGTTGTTCTAGTGAAGACTCTTTGTCCAGGTCATTGGGAGGAGATCTAAATGGTCATCAATCTAGGAAGAGTGGAATGCTATATTTTCTCTGCATCAGTTGAATAGATATGCTTTCATTTATGGAAGTATGTTCCTCGGAATTAGGAAGCATCTATGTCCACATCTTTCTTTATTAAGTTAGTTAGTTAGTTGCTTTTCTATAAATAAATTTTCCTCCTGCGTGAGTGAGCAAGTAGAGAAGAAAAAGAATAGATTAGAAATAAGAGAAGAAAACAGTATATGCTCGAGTTAGTATTATAATGATGAACAGAGTTTTGAGTTAGTTTTCTTACAAGTAGAACAACCATGTATATGATTCCAAGTTTATGAATAAAAGTTGATGAAGTTTTGAGTTCAATTCTTGCATAATTGGGTTGATGCTTGCTAAGGGGGCCCACTTAGTAAGTATCTGTAGTTAGTTGTTTATTCATGTTGTTTATCAGTTAGAATTTCATTCCAAGAAGTTTCAGTGCAAACTCAGTCTTATATTGTTCCTGCAGCATAAGGAATCCATTTATGTGTCTATTCCTACAGCATAAGACCAGTTCATGGTTTGTTTCTCAGTAATATTTGTCATGATTTCTTCTTTAACTAAGTTATGCTTAAGTTGATAAGAATTTTCCTTACGTTCCTGCATCAAAAGTAGAATTCCTTTCACGCATTTATTTCTAGTAGGTTGTGGCTAAAATTGGTTCTTAGTGCACATACAGTGCCGCTCCATTTCAAGTATACATTCCCTAGTTTGACAAAGTAAATGAATGACCATAAGAAGATGTTAGTCACCTACTGGAATGCCCAATTCCCAGGTTAGGATTTTTCATGACTTTTATATCCTTTTGTGGGTGATAACCATGAGGTAGGGAAAGCCTCCAAGCAGAGAGAGTAGAGAGCCAACAAGATAATTAAGAACATCCTCCAATCCTACATGTCAGTTAGGGTCTGAAACATGTAAAAAACTATCCACAAACAACTCCACCAGAGGCAAACCAATGACCACATCCCCAAGCAACGATAACCCCCAAACAGAGGCAAAAAATCCCCAATAAGGCCAAAGAAAACCAATAAAACCTACAGATAGAGAATGAGGAGAGAAGGAACAACAAGAAAACACCACTTCCAACTCAACATTCCAATCAAGGTTTGAGATTAGGCCAACAAAATCCTCAAATAAACCATTAGCAAGAGCTCCTAGCAAGGAGGATCTGGACAAAACCCCATAGGGCGAATGCAATATCTAGACCCAAAAAATAGCTCCCCAACAAGAAAATGACAACACCCAACACCAATCCACAATATCCCAGAAGGACGTTAATAGCAAATAGATCTATAGTAGCACATCCCAGGCCGAAAATAGAAGCCAACACCACTACATAGCAGCCCCACAAAATGACACCAACAACAAGCAAGGAGAGACCATACAAAAGGGAGTAGAGATTAGGAAAACAAATAAAGCTCAACAACAGACCCGACATGCCAACTAGAGTCAAAGGGTAGCCAAAAACTCTCCACAAACCTCCCAGCCATAGACAAACCAAACCACACACTGAATGCCAAAAAATGAACCAGAGCCATAGTGAAATCAAGCACCCCCTCTGGATGAGAGAGTAGCCAAGCAACATCATCTTCGTCATCTGATTCAAAGCGACCATCGCCCTCTACATCCAATGATTACGTTGTGTAGTTGACATTATTCTAAGATTTCAATTGTTCTTTTATGCTTTTTTGTGTTTTCTATATGATGTCAATGCTTATGAATCAAATGTTATGATTTGTACATTACTATTATTCTAGAGTATAATTTTTGGTTTATGTTGTGCATTAGAATATTGTAAGAGTTAATATCCTTCCATGTATTCTTGTGAAATATGTGGCGTAAATGGCTATGTTAGTGAATAATAACATTTTGGATTAAAATAAATCCTTTGGTTTATGTGATATCTATGCATGTTTTTGAACATATAGTACATTGAATTTTAGGTCCAAACCTTTTTTATTTGACACTTGGTTTAGGGTGGTTATGTCTTATCTCATGTCTAGCTTGTTATAGGCTTGTTTTAACCTAGCTCTCATATACGTTGGTTGTGTGATTTTGTGTTTAATGAGATAGTTCATGGTTTGATTGATTGAGGATTTTATCTTACAATGAACTAAATCTTGAGGGGTAATCCTAGCGAGTGCATGCCATTCCCATGTCTTATTAGATGTTGATTGTGGTATCTTGGAATGTATAATGAAGCAAGTGATTCTCTCATTATATTATTTTGTTGTGAGAGAACAATATTATGGACTAGTGCTCAATATATATCTTAGAGGAAAATATATCCTCTTGTATGTTCATCATGGTGACTTTTTTCACTTGATATGGTAAATTATTCCACTTGCATCTCCATACTTTTTATAGATATTTTTTGGTCCATTTTCCCTTTAGGCTATGATCATTCTTTTATGGGTCTAGTATCCTTTTTCTCTTCCTTATTTTTTAGTTTGTCATATTCTTTCATGGATCCATTTATTTTTCTTCCCTTCATGGTTCATGGTTTTGAGTTTCTCTTTAGGAGTTCAAAAATTTAATTATTTCATAGTGGACCAATTTTAGTCAATGTTATTTGATACTATTACAGACCAACCACCTACATAATTCTTTGGAGCTTGTCAAAATAGTAGGTCAAGTGGTTTCACTATTGGTTAAATTTATTGAATCACATGTTTGGTGAGTCTCACCTTGTGGGAAATGATTAAAAAAAGTAAGTTTTCATCTATACCATTGAATTGTTGTCAGTTTGACAACTTCATACCACTACTCTATTAGTTAAAATAATATAGATTAATAGTCATGCTAGACACCACATAAATTTTTAAAGGGTTAGAAAAATAAAATTTAAAGATGTCACAAAATATATGTGGTGCCAATGTCTGAGGTTTCAACCTTATTAATTTGGCAAGTCCCTAGTGGTGCACTATTGATCATAATGAGTCCAATTGTTAGGGGCTAGTCCTTCTCTATTGTTTTCTAATTATCATAGGGTTTAATGGAACCATTGATCATTTATTGGATCAATGGTTCATGCTCCATATGCAAGTTGTTACTCTAAAAAATTTGTGTTATCACATCATTGGTTGAAAATTCTAGCTCAAATATTCATACAAGCCCACCATCACTAGTACAAAAATAACAATAAACTACTGAAAAAACTACTAAAAACTACTTATAAATGACTGAACTTGGTCACATGACCATTAGTAGTTTATTTTCAATCATATATAACGTGACCAAATTGATGACTAAACCATTTTTAGTCATTTATTGGTTGTTTTGATTGATCAATTTAGTATTATATTTAGTCATTGATTTAGTCATTCATTGCTATAATTTGGTCACTTATTTAGTCATTTTTTTTCCATTGATATATTTAGTTGTTGATTTAGTCATTAATTGTTCTAATATGGTCACTTATTTAGTCATTTTTTATTCAATGATATATTTAACTGGTCACTTATTTAGTTATTGATTTAGTAATTGATTGTTGTAATTTGGTCATTTATTTAGTCATTTTTTTATTCATTGATATATTTAGTCATTGACTGTTGTTAATTGGTCACTTATTTAGTCATTTTTATTCACTGATTTCACTGGTCATATATCTAGTCATATCTATTCACTGTTCACTGATTTCTATCAATCGGTAGTATATTTAGTCAATTTAATTATTAATTGATGTCAATTACTAGTATATTTAGTCATTTTAATTGACTGATATTTGAGGATTTAAGCATAAAACATATAAATACACATCAATCATCAATTGCACACAATAAGACAACCATTGAGAAGGTAAAATCGATGAAATTTATTAATAAAAGAAAGGTGTTCTAGTTACAACTTAGAAATAGAGTATTACAATTGTTATTTTAGTCACAAGACTGAAAATTTGAGTTATAAATTACAAAGAAATGACTGCAAGAAAGAAACTTCTCCAAAAGACTTCTGCAATGATGGAAACACATGCTTGAATCCCTTCAATGCAAGCACATGCCCCTTTTATCTATTAAAACTTCTAAAAAGTGGGAAATCTTCCTGGAGCAAGTTGTAACATGTAGAATCCAAGAAGAGTGTTGATCATGTCCCATATATGAAGCTCTCTCCTTCAATATAGGCAACAATAACCCAGCTAGAATATTTCCTCCTTTATATGGAATGTGCCATTTGATATGAGGAACAAGGTGCTACCTTTTCTGCCATGAATGAAGTTGTACCTCAATACAACCAACAAAATTAATATTAGTCTCAATTTAGAAAGAATAAAAGTGCATCGTATATTGCAAGTTTACAAAAGACAATCCAACACAACAGAAAGATAAATCAATTAAAAAATAGCAGCCTTGTCAACAAATGCCTTAAACAGAGTGTTCAACATAGGCCGAAAATATGCATATTGAAACCTTGATTTTAGAACCTTGTTCAAACTTTAAAAAAGGTGATACACTCAAATTATAGAATGAAAATGAAATATTATAGATTGAAGGCTATCAACACTGTCCAAACTGGAACAAAATTATCAAAAAAAATTTCTTGGAAACCAAGCCCAAGATTGCCATCAAACTTGGACAACAAAAATTTCAACCCTAGTTCATGTGTTGTCTCAATAAATACCTGCACCATTAAAGAATCCATTTATACATAAATTCCAAATTAAGTTGATGAGAAAATATCTTTGATATCCAACTAGGAAGCCTTAAAATCTAAAAATTACTAACCTAATTTTTCACAAGTTTCCCAACTATGACATCATCTTCCCCATTCACTTTACAAGCACTACCAAATTCAACGTTTGAAGGCACAAACACATAAGGTACTTTTTGCAACAGTAATTTTCAAACTAATGATTAATAAAAAAACTTAAGGCATCCATTAAAATTGCAAAAAAAAATACTTGAAAAAATACATAGAAGCATCACCAAATGGTTCAAAACTCATCATTGGTATAAGTCCAAAAAATTGATGTTCCTATGCAAGTTATTTAGGTTTATTCTCTCTTACAATTCATCAAAATTAGAAAAAAAGGTAGCAATTCAGGGGATTTGATCGTGGGAAAATTTCATAGTTAAAAGTGTTTTGTACTATGTCAAACATCATTTCATTAGTTTCAATCCCACCATTTTACCCATGTGATTAGTGCCCTTTACAATAAGAATCAAAATGTGTTCATTTTATTGGTTTTGATCCCTTCAATCCACCTTTGCAACATCTACATGATGTAAAGATTGCTAGTGAATGGTTGAAACATATCAGATGCGATTGAAGGAAAGCCTATCAAAAATTAAGGAATGATTTAGGTATTGCATGGCACATGGAGTTAACCTAAAAATGTTGTAATGCCCATCTAACATCTTAAAAGATTGCAATCATGTCAAAATTCAAAATGGTACAAGGAGAGAAAAAATAAATACCTTATTTTTGGCCAATAAAATCAAAGGATCGAGAATGGGAGGAGGATCTATATCAACCGCAATAACTATAAACTCTAATTTTCTAAAGTATAATGTCTTGGTTGCTGCAACACCCTAAACTTGTTCAATATTAGTAAAAAAGAAACCGGATATTGATCCACTACCATATTGGATCTCACGGGATTCTCCTTCACAAACAACAAATGATATATTTTAATTATTTAGCAACTTCCTTAATATCCCCATGTAAGTAGACTAAACTAAGTGAGGTTGAGGGTTTGAAGTAGAGTACCATCTTCTTGGTATGTGCTTGAATTTGATCATGACTTGTATCTTGAATGAAAATAGCAAGCTAACTGCATTGTAAAATCATTGTTAGAAAAAATAACCATAAAATCCGCTTTAATTAAAATAATCCTTCTAGATATTTCAAGACAAGATATTTTAGTTAATTTCTAAGAGATCTAATTTCAGTATCCAAACAACCATCAATCTATACTGTATATAATTTCCCAAAATTCAAAATTTAAATGTAAAAAAAAACCATAATTACCAAAGATTTGACACCAAAATGTAGTACAAAAGAAATTGTTTGATGACAAATGTGTTTTGATAAATCAAATATACCCTTGATATATTGATTTAAATAACAAGGAAAGATCAAATTGAAGACAACAAGATAAAATTTATTAATTCACTTCAACAAATAATTGAAACCAAAATTCGGCCACCAATTATAACTTCATTCTATTGATCTTCAAAAATATTTTACAATACGTTTCAAAATTTTGTCTTAACTGAATGTCAAAAAGTGTCTTTTCAATTGCCCACTTTTAACATAAATCAAAAAGTCTTAATTATCATTGTTTAGATAGGATTACATAAAAGCAATGAAAGATGAGAAGTGAAGAGAATTTATCAGATGTTGAATTCCACAACACTCACAAGATATGGAAGTTCATTACTCATCATAAGGTACCCATGATCATTCAGATCTAGCAAGTTCCTCTCTCCATGATAGTATCTGCAAGGCTTGGTACTTCACTACAAGGCCTATTCTTCTGGTGAAGCTAGATATGCCTGCTTCCATTGGTACACCATGTAATCATGAGGCCATTTGTACTCCTATATTTTCTTTGTGTTGGCCAAGTGACTCTTCCATTTGTTGTCTAATAACCCTTTGTTATCCGTGATGAATTTTGAGTACCCAACATCCAGTGCAATTAATCGATCCAAGGTTAAATTGAGGTGGCGAATATTTATGTCACCATCCTTCTATAAATTAGTGAGGTAGTTGGGAACAATTTTACTAAAATCATCTATCCAATCCTTGGATCCTTTTAGTTGATCATCATCCCTTAGTATCTTAGGCATGAACCACTGCTTTAGTGTGTGAAATGAATCCATTATTTCCTTGATCTTCTGGTCTTTTGTAGATATGTATTGAAATTCATCTATGACCATTCAGACCATTTTATCAGTAGGCTTTAAAGTTCCAGGGGCCTCAACACTCCTTTATAAAATTCTGCACAAAGTCATCAAGGTGTGATGTACAATTTTCCATTTCTAGAATAAGGGGTCCAATATAGGTACATGGCCCTGTATCTGGTCAATTTCTTGTGACAAGGTGACATAAAATTCATACACATTTTCCAATTTTTCCACAATTAGTTTAACCCTACACTCCAAGATCTATTCCAATACCTTGAGGGTTTCTCTCTTTTCTCTTTCCTTTGTTTCGTCATTAGTATTTTTCAACTTCTCAATTTCTTGTTTTAGCACATTTACTTGTTCAATAGTGATTGCACATGTATCAGTCTAGATGTCAGGGGGTTGGTATACTGTTAATTTTTTTCTTTGGGAAGGACCTTCTCCCTTCAACTAATCTTTTAATTTTACATTTTCTATGAATAACCTATTCACTTCATCATTCAAATCATTATATTCTTTCTCATATTTTTCCAATCTAAGCTCCATAGATTTAACCACATCCCTAGTAAACATTGTTGAGTGCATTGTCATAGTAGCTACCTCCAATGATGATATTTCTTGAAGTGTCTTTACCATGATAGTCCCTCTCATTTCTTTTACAACATCAATCAATCTTGGTTTTTCTATTATTATTTTCTTTGTCCAAAAGGATAGGGTTTCTAGTCTTGGATTGTAACTTGTGCCAATCATTCCCTCATCTGAATTGAATTCAAAAACCAATATGGGATCTTCTTGGATACTTACTTGATCCAGTAAGAATATCTTTTTTAACTCCATCTTAGGAATGATTAGTATATTGCTTTCTGTGACCAATTTTTTTGCTTCTTGGAGGCTAACAGTAATTTCATTAATCTTGAGTTCTTCGAGAGTCTGGACAAAAATTTGGTCATGATGTGACTCCTCAGTGCCCATCTTATTAATTTGGAGTCTCTCCTCAAATTCTTTCATTTTCATCTTAAACCAAAAATCCTTAAACTTGGGAGTTTGAATAAATTCATCATCTTCAATAAATCTAAGGGCAAAAATCACCCTTTCATCATCATGCACTTCTTGATCATTATGCCCATGTACATCAACTCTTTCTTGTATTTTGTGAGCATTAGTTGCAAGCTTAGGTGGTGGTTGATCAAATTCATCATCTTTAAAATTCAAAAGTACATCGGCTACCTCTTCAGTATCCCCTACTCCTTCACTTATTTCATATGCCACTAAGGGGGCCACTCTATGTGTCTTCTATCTTTTAGGACTTGATTGCTCAGGGGATGATTTTGATTGTATTGTGGTTGTTTCTAGTAGGGGATTTGTGATCACAATACCACTTGGTTTGAGGGGAATCTTGGAGGGTTTTGAAGACTGGCCCTCAAGTTTCTTTTCTGGTTCAACATATAATCTTTCAAAGTTGCCAATTATTACATGCATCCTTTTGATAGGATCCTTTTATTCAACATAGAATCCTTGGAGTCTAGTGTCCCTTTTCTTATTCTCCTCCTCAAGCCTCTTTATGATTTTCCACTTCCTCTTCCTTTGAAAAACTTCATCAAGTGTAAAGCAATTTCTTATTGCATCTTCTTCCTAATCCATTACATGGGTAATCCCAACTTTAGTGAGAAGCGTTTGCTTTATAGAATTAATATTCCCTTCAAGATCAAAGACACTTTATCCTTGTGAGTTCAATGAATACCACATATTTAAATAGTTCTACAATTCTTCAAGAGTGTTAGACCCTATGGATAGCTCCTCACATTCAGTTAGGTCAAGGAGGAATGTCCCCTTTTTCCATCTTTTCATAGCATCCTACTCCATCCATAAAATTTTCCATATAAATTCTAAAAATTAAATTCGAATAGAAACAAATTTAGGCAAAACACGTGGGGCTTGAGGACACCCATAGACCCTTATTACTATTTGATTTGCTAAGAAGAACCAGTCACCAAAATTGTGAGTGTGTCCCTGCTATGGATTCAATGCTAAAGGTCTTAATACTTGCATGATTTTATTAGGCAAACCTGGTTAAATATGACCAAGAGAATCCATGACCTTTGCTATGAAATCATCATGAAATATTGCATAATCACTATTTTTACATCTACTATCCTAGATGTAACACCATTTTTGTACAAGCAACCTATTCCCTTCATCATCAGTCATTCCCAAACACATTCTTTTAGTCCATCTATTTTTGTTTTGGTAGAATATTAAATGACACAACAGAGAGTGCTTCTTGAAAGTGATGGGAGCTAAGTTCTCTCTTACTTGCAAAAATCCCTCATGTAGCCCTTTCTTAATTTCAGCAGCAAAGTCATACTCAATGTTGACTTCAAAATTTTGTATCTTCATTACCATAATCATAAGATAGGTTGGCATCCTCTCTTCAAGATCTATTCCAAGCACTTGGCACAAAGAAAAACAAGCTCTTTTGAAATATACTTGGAAGTCTTCTATGGAAAATGGCTCAATTTGGGAGGGGGAGACAAGTATCCTCCTATTGTTTACACCCCTTTCCATGTGTAAAGGAAGTTCATCACTCCTGTAGTTTTTTCTCAATCTCCTATAATCCTCCTCACTTTTATCCAATTTGATCTTAGTGATAAATTGCTTGTTCAACATAAAACACTCTAAATTTCTTCTTTAGTCAACACCACTAATGGTGAACATCTGACATTCTTATAGTTCTATTAGTCAGGTGATAATATTGTGCCAATACTTAAATAAAATCAACATCTATTAAGACATTTGGGACTATCGATTTGGCCAAATCTAAGGTCCAAGGACTCAAAACTAGAATCTTCTCATCCCTTTTTTCATAGAAGTACCAAAATAGATCCCACCCTGAGATAGGGATAATTGGGTCTCTACATCCATGGGCTATATCTTTAAACACTTTTTTCAATCCTTTGTCTTTATAATTAGGTAACACATCTAAAATGGATTGTTGCAGGGACCTCTTCTTTGATTTAGAAATTGTGGACTCTTCCTTTTTACTCGCAAGTTGACTTCTTTTGGGTGGCATGATGAAGAATTTGCTCCTACTTGATTTCATTAAGTGTCTACTTGTAGAAGCAAATTCAATTCTTATACACTTGTTGTAGAGGGTTTCTATGAACTTACTCGATAAAATAATAGCTACAGAGTTTTCTCGCTTGAACTCCCTTGCCTCCAGTACAATGAGCTTTGTGAATGATTGCCAAAATTTTGTCAAGTCCCAAGTAATATTTGCTACTGAGCTTGGTCACCTCACTATTAATGTCAATTCATGCAAAATGTTTTAGAATTTTCCCATATTTTGAGTTTGAATATATGTCGTTGATCTTGGGAAATCGAACAGTGCAATAATTTAATGCTTGATATATTGTACCACAGTATCACTCTATCATTTCAAGAAAGTTGTGGGGTAGCGTTAGCAGTACTGCCACTTTGCACACACCCCTTTGGACTCCTGTGAGATGACGGGTTAATTCTAGCAGTTGAGTGATTTTTCACCACCATACCGCTCTATCATATCAAGACCATTGCGGGGTAGCGGTAGCATTACCTCCACTTTGCATACACCCCTTTGGATTCCTACAAGATAGCAGGTTAATTCTAGCAGTTGAGTGACTGTTCACTGCCATACCGCAATGTCACTATTTATCCCTTGCAAGGTTGTGATTTACTTTACTTGTTAACATGTTCTCACCACCACCCCACGGTATTCATATTTGGTTGCTGCAATATTGTGGTAAGAATTTTTATATTGACCTATATGTCTCGCCATCCCACACATACCTCTATTGACTATTGTGGTAGTGCGGTATTGGATTTTATTATGAATGCAATATTTTAGATATCATTTTATTGAAAAGATTGAACAATTTTCTAATTTTGCAATCTCTCAGTTTTAGTTTAAGTGTTAGAGAAACCTAAGAGATCATTTATTTGTTTTTAATGGGGAGGCTTAGTTCACCTAATGCTAATATATCTATATGTATTATTAAATCACATATGTTCATTATATGTTTGCATCTAGAAAACATATAGGACATACAAGAAATTATATTCTAACTAAAAAAAAATTAATTTTAAATTTTCAACCAAAGTAAGAAAACTAATAAGAATGATTGAACCTAACTTTAAATCCACTTCAAATTAGTAGTGAACATCTCAAGTTTTGTATACAATGTACCAGTAGAATAATGATGATTACATTCAAAAATCTATCAGCAAAACAACAGTGAATAAGAATACCTATACATAGATCTTTATTACATTCAATAATAAATTACACCATACATATAACCAAAATTTAGGTGACAAGATAACATCTTAAGGTGAAAAAACATCATCATAATCATCTCCATTTCTAGCAAGATCAAAATCCCGATCATTCGTGTTTGCATTTGCTTGGTTTTCTTCCTCATCCTCATTTTTTAGATGAAATACATTCTCTCTCCCAATCTCTTCATTAGTAATCAAAATTTCTTCTTCAAACACTCCATCATTGTCTTCATCCACTTCTTTGAATGTTTCTTGTAAATTAACATATTGACCATCAGGCATTATATCAACAACTTCCATGAATTTTCATTTTGAACGAGACTCTATTTGAATGACATACGACCATCTTGGGCTTCTTACATCATCAATTAGAAATGATTGGTTAATTTGAAGAGGGGAACATACAGCTCATTCGTCTTTGATAAAAATTATCTTGTATTTACGTGTACAAATCCATACTCATAAAATTGTACTACATATGGTAAGATCCACTTACATTTTAATAATATAGGACTATTTTCACCATAGTCCACCAGAATAATTTGATGAATCCAACTTAAAATTTCTTCTTAGTTCCGTGAATAAATTCAGCACTAACAACACAATCACAATTTATCTTTCATTTTTCTTTTTCTTCCACTCTTAAATGACTACCATAGGCCCACATTCCATTGAAACACGTAGCTCATAAATGTGGAGATTATGAAATCTCACTTTCCTCTGTTGTTATATCTTGACCTTCTTCTTTTGCATCACTAACTGCATTAGCAATCTATTCTACAAATTTTGGAAAAGAATCACCTCCAATCAAATCAGCATGATGTTTGCACCTTTGAGGTTGATGTTGCATCTAAGATTGATTGTATCCTTCATATTTTCTACATAGAATATTAATGTACAAATAGTAAGATTGATAATATAAATGTGTAAATGTAATTGAGTAAATAAATTATTGTGTAAAATCTATTTACCTACGCCACTTATCGAATGAAGATGTGTTTTAAAGAATATAGGTGTGTATTACACTTCTTTCTTGATGTGATAGCTTGAAGAAAAATCCATTTCCTTTTAATACTTCACCTGCAATTGTGTCTTCTTCATCATCATCCCATACATGTCGATTGAAATCTTTCAAAATCCTTCATATATTATGTGAAAAATCCCGTAGCCTCTTGCATTGAATATCCCTTAGACATGCTACCTTTCGATTTTTCCCTAGTACAAACATTTTTTTTCAAAACCTTGATATATTGTTCTATAAGATACATCCATCTTGTTCTTATCGAGCCATAATGTTTTAGTTCATATTGTAGATGTATCAAAAGATGCATAGAAATGTTAAAGATTGTTAGTGGAAATTCCCATTCCAATAGACAAAGGACTTCAACAATCTCCTCCCTCAAAATATCAATTTTTGAAGGATCTAGTACATGTAAACTCATTCTCTTTAATATTAGGCCCAACCTTATAACTTCCAATCTTGGCCCCTTTTCCAAAATTAATATATTTACCACAATAGGTAAAATATTCTCCACTATGACATGATAGTCATGGGTTTTGAGGCCTCTTAAGCCATTAATGTCAGTTTGGATTCTAATACTACTACTTACATATCCAGTGGAAAGCGAGTTTGAGACATCAACTATAAGAATTATGCACGTTGTTCCTTTGTCCAAACATAAGGAGCACTAGGTTTTCTATTATTTTCATCATTATATTTTTCAACCCAAAGATTTCAACGAATCTTTAGTTGTCAAAAGTCTTCACATAATGAAATAGTATCAAAAGCACCAAAAAGAGTTTCTATAATAGCATAGGCTATATTTTTCTTAGTTTGCATAAAGTCAACAGTATGTCTAATGGTTATATCCTTAAAGTATGACAACTTTCAGAATATGCACAAATTTTTTATACTTCTTTCATTACATGGATCATATCTACTACCAACAATCCCATCATTTTGAATAAATGACATTCTTTTTTGTCTATTCTCAACAATGTAATCAACTGTTATTAGTAATGGCACTTCACGATTCTCTTCTTGGCCATTGAACCATGTTTTTTGTTGATGATATGGATGATCCATTTTAAGGTAAGCATGATTTTCACAATAAATAAACTTACACAAAATTCTTGAGTGCCTCACAAAATCCTTAAAGTTGCAAGTAGGACATCCATGGTATCCATGAACACTGAGACCAGACAATATGCCATATGTAGGAAGATCATGAATCATAAAAAATAAGGAAGATCTTAAAATGAATTTGATTGAATGATCATCCCTTAAAGATTGACTTTCTTTAATTCATTTCCACAATTCCATTAGCTCATCATATAATGGCTCTAGATAAGCATAAATTGTATCTGAAGTCACACTTTTATTTCTTAGTATAACTAATGATAGTATTAAGATAAATGGTTTAGTTGCTAACCATGGAGGAAAGTTATAATTTATTAAAAACACTTGCCAAGTTGACCATTTAGTACTTTGATCTGAAAATGGGTTCACCCCATCTAGAGCCAAACCCAACCTTATATTATGAGGATCTTGAGAAAAATCAAGCCATCTATTATCAAATTCTATCCACGTCTTAGAATCAGACACATGTCATTGTTTTCCATCAATTCTCTTATTTTGGGCATGCCATTGCATAAGTTTAGCAAGGTCTCTGCACCTATACATTCAGAGTAATTGTGGGATTACCAGAAAGTGGTGAAGAACCTTTCTAGGAACCATATCTGATTTCAATCCTTCTCTATACCTCGCTTCATGGCATTTCAGACATTCACTCTCACTTGCAAGATTCTTGCAAAATAATACACAACCATTCAAACATGTGTGGATGTTTTCATACCCTATGCCTAGCTTAGTGATTTCCTTTCTACAGTGACTTTATTTTGTTGGAAATGTGGAGTTAGGTGGTAACAACAAACTTTATAATGCTAATATCTAATCTACACTCTCATTTTTCCAACCAAACACCACTTGCAAGTTAAGAATTTGAAGAATTTTTGTCAAAAGGCTTTGAAGCATCCTCCATCAACTTGGCCCAATCATCATTTAGACCCTCATTCAACATTCTATCAACTTCAAACCCTTTTTCTAACATTGCTACCTCTTCATCTATGTTTGGTGCCACTTCATCTATGTTTGTTGCCTCTTCATCTCTCACACTCTTCCATTCTATCATATCTTCGTAATAATTGAAATTCCAAGGGATTATACCACTATGCCCATATCTTATCATATGTTGATAAATCTAACTTCTTTTTTTCATCTTCCACCAAGATAGTCATTACATGGACATGGATATTTTTCCATGTCACTCTCATCAACTATTCTCTCATCAAATGCATGATATTTCAAAATTCGATGTTAATCCATTTGTAATGTTCTACAAAACAACAAAAAATTGTATACTAAGAGACAAAAAGTATTTTTTTAATTGAAAGACATTTCCATAGCAATAGAGTTATAAAGAGAAAATAAAATAGAGATTTTAACGAATGAATTATAAAAAATAGATTTTTGTAGTTTATATTCAAATTGTTGATTACATTGCATTGCAAATCTTTCAAACTCAAAGCATTACTTCACATTCCATAACTAAATAACTAGATGCTGATAGATGAAAAAAATTCAATTACAATATAGTTTTTACAAAGTAAGCCTAAGCAGTTATGCAATTACATTATCTTGCAAGGTGTGTGCCCTTGGTCTACTTAGTTTTTCAATGTGATGCTCGACGTTTGTCACATGGTTTAACCACCTCCTATGGATCTTAACTCTGGCTTGTATCATGCATTGAAAGGTCGATCTTTTTATGGAACGACAAGGCCAAAAATTGGTATCAGAGCTAGTCATGAATTTGAATCCCTCGCTTGCATTGGGGGTGATTGTTGCAAGGTGTTCACCCTTGGTATCCTTGGTTGTTTAGTGCGGCACTTGAGATTTGTGGCATGGTTTAACCACCTCCCATGTATCTTAACTCTAGCTTGTATCAGGCATTAAAAGGTCGATCTTTTGGTGCAATGACAAGGCCAACAATTTACATTGCATAACTAATAACTAGGAGAAGCTACCAATTGTATTTTCTTGTCATGACATTCCATGAGACCACATTTCTTTGAGGCATTTTTTCAAAAATTTCACTACCTTGTCTATGCTACCATATTTTCCATACATTTCTACCAAAGCATTTTATCAAACAACTCACTACCTTGTTGCTATGGCTAAAATCCTAAAACAAGTTCTTTCGAACAAGCTTAAGGTGTTTGGAAAAAAATCTATCAAAGCATAATAGTAAGCAATAGCATCGACAAGGCAGTGAACTAGTTGAAAAAATGCCTCAAATAAATGTGGTCTCATGGTGATGGAATACCATGAAAATCCATAACAATTTTTTTTCATGGAATTCGTCATGGCATTCCATCACCATGAGACTACGTTTCTTTGAGGATTTTTTCTAAATTTCATTTACTTTTCTATGCTACCATGCTTTTCATACATGTCTACCAAATCATTTTATCAAACAGTTCACTGCCTTGCTGCTATGGCTAAAAGCCTAAAATAGGTGATTTAAAAAAAGATATGGATTCTTGGAAAAAATCTATCAAAGCATAATAGTAAGCAACAAGCTATGGTATCAAGGTTTTTTTTGGCACGAAAAATCAGCGTGATTTTATTTGGATTTTTTTACAAGTTTTATATGCAATTTTTGGCAATTTTGCTATTTGAAATGGGGAAAAATATTTGTGGTCAGTTTTGTGCACTTTTTAATTATAGGATTATCATACTTATTGAAAAATTTAGTTTTCATGAAGGAATGGAAAATATGCGTAGAGCCTTTGAATTATACCTGTACTATTTAATGTCATTGAATCATTTAGTAAACCCTTTTTTCTTCATAGGGCAACATTTTCTTGTGGAACAATTGGCTGAGATAGCTATTGTTTCAACTGAACACCCTCTCATGAAATATAATTCATATTATAATCTTGTATGATCTTATCATAGTAAAGGTGATTATGACACAACTAGACACTACTACATGGCATCAGTCAAGGAAAGCCTGAGGCCACAAGATTTTGTGGAAAGGTTCAATTGAAGCTAGGAGATCTTAAGAGTTCTCTCTCAAATTTTGAAAAGGCTTTGGAGGTCCACCTTCAGAACTATGAGAGCTTAAAATTTGTAGGCCATATATATACTCAACAAGGGCAGGCATAGAAGGCTTTGGAAATTTCAAGAAAGGAAACTCACATAGATCCACATGATGCCCATGCATTTATCAAGATGGGTGAGTTATTAATATTGTCAAACCCCAGTGCAGTCTTAGATTCTCTTAAGATGCAAAAGTATCTTCTAAAGAAGATCAAAGAATAAGTACCTATTCAATTGTTAAACAACATTGGGGTTCTTCATTTTGAGCATGATGAAATAGAGTTGGCTCAACAAAATTTTATGGAGGCATTAGGAAATGATGTTCAGCCTCTACATAAATCTTTGTGGTCAGTTTTTACATTTTTTGCTTGTAGGATTCTCATAATTAGTGAAAAAGGTAGTTTTCATGAAGGAATAGAAAAGATGCATAGAGCCTTTGAATTATACCTGTACTCTAGAATGACATTGAATCATTTAGAAAACCAAATTTTCTTCACTATGGGGTAGCATCAAAGGTGTTCAAAGGTTCTATATCCATAATTTCTTGGTCTGGATCGCTATGTAGAAGAAGTTGTGTTCACCAGTGTTTGAACTATGTTATCTGGGAGAAATGGTTTTGCTTCGTATTTAACTACAATTTGGTTTCTAGTCTTGCAGTTCTGGAAGTGTGTTGATAATGTTCATATCTACCTTCAGTTGAATTTGTTCATGGTTTGGTGCTCCGCAAGGTGGTTTCTTGAGTTATAGTATATAAAAGGTTGTGTGAGTGTATTGGGTGTGTACATTCTTTAGGTGAAAGTTTTTGCGAAGGAATTTTTTAGATTTCAAGGTGTTTGTGGAATATTCCAGATTATGTTCAACTGTTGTGTGTGTTGTAGGATTCGTCTCTAGATTTGAGGAAGCATGTACTTAAATGTTAATGATGTTTACACAGGTTTGGATTGTGGGTGTTTACACTAATTGTGGATTTGCTTTAGTGATTGTGGAAATGTGGCATGGTGTATATGTATGATTTGGGTCTGAGTTAAGATGTGGTGTGGTCTACTTTCATTCCTTTCCACCATGAGAATGCTTAGTTATGACCTAATTTGAATTTGCAAGGTTGAGATGCATAGCTAACCTAGGAGAATGTTTTCAAGGTTGAATAAGGTATAAATAAGTGTTGTGTTGATGGAGGATTAGAAGTAGAGAGTGTGTGATGCAAATTTTAGTGTGGTGAAGTGAAAATTTATGAAGTACAGTGCGAGCATTAATGAGTACTAGAAGTAGTGAGAAGAAGGTGTCTATAATCTTCAGAAGGGCTATGAATGTGGTTATGATGCTATGGTGGATTTTTTTTTTGCATTGAGATGGATTTCTCACTGTAACATTCTTCTTTCTTATTTTTTTGTAATCTAGTAGTGATCCATTGACAATGAGCCCTTCTTTCTTTTGGGTAGTGATCCTTTTGCATTTGGTGTTGCAATTAATTTATATTGTGAGCTAATCCTCATCATATTTTTTTCCTTCTTGGGTTTTCCACGTAAATCTGGTGTTCTATTATGTATGATGTGGATGTATTCCAGTTTTTGTTATTTTCTTTCATGCTAAATCATTCTAACAGATTGAGGGTTGATTAAGTTAATGTGGATTTGAATGTTTATGAGGGTTTTGAGGTTTTAATGTACAACTGATTCAGCCCCCTCTCAGTTGTCTTATGTGCATTCAACATTATCACACTTGAATATATCATGTGAATCATCTCCATAAAAAGGACATTTTATTCTCTTTTTTAACCAAACTTTGTGGCATAATGACCTATTTTCTTGCAGTTGTAGCATGTTGCATCACTCCTTTTCCGGTTGTTTCTTTTGTATCCTCTTCCTCTATAATTGGATTGGATGTTACCCCCCATATAGTCTTATGGTGGGTTGTTTGATAACACATGTACATTTTTATTATCCCTCCATGGTGGCTTTCTATATCTTGCATTATATAAAGGTTCTTTTTCCAATCCTTTAACATATGCCATGATTCTATTTGTATGACCAAAAATTATGGGAATAGCTTAAATCATAAACAACCATGAAAACCATTAGATTCAAATAAACTAGATTCTAATATATCAATTAAGAATGAATGAATGCAAGAAATATGAAAAATTAATCAAATATTATACCTTTATCACATCAAATATCAAATTATCTCCATTTTTCTCAAATTTTATTTGCAAGCTATTGTTTCCCTTAGATTTCTATATTTACTCATAAGCTCAAATGGATGTGATAGAAAAAATTCAAAGATCGTGGTTCAACTTTGAATGAGGATCAAGATTGATTTTATAGAAGATGCAAGTTTGATGGATGGTCAAGATTTGATGAAGGACTAAAAATATCGATGGTGGAGAATTGATGAGAGGATTGGATCAATTATTAACTAGTTGCATGATTTAGTGAACTGAGTGCATGGATCAATCAATTGATTTCATGATTTAGTTAAGAGGTCTGATTACATTTTTTAACTGATTAGAAGACATGTTTGATTAATGAGTGGACTGATCTAACTAATTAGTAGACTGAGAGTAAGTCTCAATCAGGGAGTGAGGTGGAAATGCATGAGATTTAATAATTAATCATTAATGGCATGTGTAAAATGAATGAAATAAATAATTTTATTTATTTTAGAGAATAGATAATGTTGAGAAATCGATGGATAAATTAAATAATTAAAATAATTATTTAATTTAGGAAATGAATAATTAATTGAATAAAAATAATTTATTTAATTAATTTAAAAGAATATGGATAATTAGTGACATAATTAAATTAATAAAATTTATTTAATTAATCAAGGAAGAATAATAGTAATGTGAATTAATTAAATAATACAAAATTATTTAGTTAATAGTAGAATGTGAAATCGGTAATAATAAAATAATTGAAAATATTTAATTATATGGATGACGAAAATTAGTGGAAAAATGTCATTACAGGCCTAGGCCAATTTTTAGTGTCTACATTTTTCCCCTCTTTGACATAATGTGGTTTTTAGTGTTGTTTCAAAGAAAATAAGAAATTTTGTATCGACGACTTGCCCCAACGTGCCCCAGTGGTAGCGGGATAGTGTGGTGCCCCCTCAGGAAATTTGGTGAAAATTGCAAAAAAGGAGCCAAATTTATTGACAAGCAAATTTAATACATTTAGGTGCGTAGATGACAAACAATATTTGTAGGGAAATTAAGCCAACATTGGTAGCAATAGGATGACATGGTGAATGTATGTGTTGATAGGTGTTTTAGCACTGCTCAAGATAGAAAGAACAAGAGTGCTCTATCTCTCTTGAAATGTGAATTTATTTAGCCAAACTTCATAAAATAACCCCAAGGTCTCTAAGGTCAGGTCTTGACCATGCACAAGCAACTAAGTGGTAATGTGTAATGCTGGTAATCACAAAGAGAATTTATGGTGAAACAAATGTTGAAACTTATGGATGTATGACAAGGGTTTTGTAATATCTGAGGATAAATATAAACCCTAACAACAATCTCTAGATTTGGAATCTAGCAACAATGCTCTCATAAAATACAACTATTTAGTGATTCTTTCAATCTTAAACTAACATAGATTCAAATAAATGGAAAAATATTCAAGGTTTTGAGAGATATTTTAATCTAAAACCTAAGTGCAATCATGTGACAATTCAACATTCAAAGTGGACAAATCCCCAATAACTAATTCCTACTTAACCAAGATAACATCCACAGTATCACAAAAATAGTGCAATCTTCAAAGGAATGTAAATATTTTCAGATTGTGAAACATTCAAACATATACCTAAATTTGAATATTATGCATAAAAATCCACAATTGAACTAATGCAATAAGATATGGACCAGGCTAACTATGCAAAGTGATTTACAATCAGCAAGCCACAAATAGTATGGGCATCAGATTCATCAAACACCTTCAATACTTAATCTCCAGCATGGAAGAATTGTATCTAAATCTGAAACTAATTAACTGAAGTAGCTTGGAAACATAGGAACCATGCACAAGAATGAAATAACACAGAAAATAACACCAAGTCATTTTCTTCTCTTATATTAACTTCACCAAATGTTTGTAATAATTCTAGAATTAGCCTTCTGAATGAGGAGAAACCTCATATTTATAGAATGCAATACAAGTCTAAGGCTTGAAATAAATTATCCAGATTACATCAAGATATGGGCGCCTAAACTAGGTCGGCCTCATACAATTCTAATGCCCATTTAAAAATTCAAAATAAAAAATATTTAAAACCATTTTAAAACTAGATGCCCTTTTGAAATATTAAATAGAAATGCTCGACACTGATTTTTAGGTAGCTGACTTGTTTCTTTAGCTTGCTGATGAATAAAAGCACAAAACTCGAGGTAGATGTGCCCTTTATTCACCCTCTTTTCCTATTTGTTTCCTCCTAGAAAACTCTTGAAATTTACTTAACACCCTATATAGGTCAGCCTGGCTAGGAGTTGGGATAAACTTAAGTCTTAAAGTGATAGAATATAATTCATTTTCATGTTTCTTCAATATTTTATCCCAATCTATCCTCGATTCTTGATACTTATCATTATTGTGACATACATAGCAGCATCCTCCAAGTGATTTTATATAATAGTTCCATCTTTTACTTGTGAATAAGCATCTTTCCACCATTGCATCAATATATCAAACTTCATGTAATCAAGTTTCTCAAACTCTTCTTACCTGTCATTACCTCAAGAAACAAGGTGCAACTAGCAACAATATCACTTAAGTCAATCTGCATTTTTGGAATCTGCTCTAGAGCTTTATCCATTATCTCCCTTTTGAATCTGAAGACTTCAAACCATTATTTGGGCTTATTGATGTCCTCAGAAGTGAGAATATATTCTTTATCCAACACCTCCTCAATAATTTCTATCACTTTCACCAATCTAACCATGGATTTATCGTCACATGCCTTACATTTTACTACTATTTTATGTACAATATCTCGAAAAGAAACAATTTTATCATGTAGTTGCAAGATCTCTTTAATCAATGGAATACCCTTCTGATATACTGCTGCCACCTAGTCTTGAGTTACTTGTACTAATGTCTTCATCTTCTCCAGCTCATTGATGGTGTCTTTAGATAAAATGCTAGGTTGTGTAGATGTTCTTGCCTCAGTTTGAGTTTGAAGAGGCTTGAGAATATGTTGAATATACCTTTGCAATTGTTCAACCTACTTTTGTAACTTTTCTTTTTCTTTCACCTCTTTGTCCAATCTTTTCAAAACAACATCTATCGATCCTTTTAGATCTTCTATTTCCTGCTTCTTGGTGGATGGGCCCAAGTTGATGGCTTGAACATTATAATCCTTAGGAGTGACCTCCTCTTTGTTATTCTCAACTATAGGGGTAGAAATGTGCAACACCCTGTTATTAGAATCATCTCTTGTAATCTTGAAGATTACCCTAGCTTTCTTCTTCTCCTTTGGTTTATTCAAGCCAACCAAGAAACTATCCCAATCTAGAACTACATCCTCAATTATGACAAGTTTAGGCTTGAGGATTTCCTTAAGCCAATTTGGAGCAATTGACACTTCAATATTTGTATCAAGGTCGACATTATTTTTCCCTCGGAGGTCTTCTCCTTTATTCATTTCTTCATCTCGAGACTGGTATTCATCCTTATTTGTTTCATCATCCTTTCTTCCCTCATGAATTTCCTCTCTTCTAGAAAATTCAGCATTAATTTCTTCTACCTTTTCCCTCTCTACCTCTAAAACATTTACATTGAATTCTTCCCTAAAATTGCTAAGATCTCCATCCTTGGGAGTCTCTGGTTCATCATCTAATTCTTGATCTTTGGAAACATCTTCAAATGTTGTGTTATCTATTCCTATTTCCTCTTCCTTATCAGAAGGAACATTCTCTTGAGGTGGCTCAAAGGGGATGTTTTTTGTTATCACTTATTCTGCAACTTTATCTTTATCAAGTTGTGATGTTTGTGTAGCCTTCTCTAATTTTACAGCCACTCTTTCTATGTTATCAAAGTTGGGAAATGGAATCTGTAACCTAGGAGAAGATTTTTTTTCATATCGTTGAGTTCTATCATTGAAACTCTCAACAATGATTTCTTCTTCCTACATTCCATCCTTTGTATCTTGTGGGTTCTCCTCACTGTCTTTTTCTTTCTGTTGCTTCTTAGGAGGAGAGTCACTTGTGCCACCTTTACCTCTTCCTCTAAGTAGTTGTCTTCTTTTTGGAGGTTGAGGTTGAGGAGATACTTCTTTAGTTTCTTGGGTGATAAAATTAGTTGGATTCCTCTTATTTAGGATAGGATGCATTTTAGGCTCTTCTATTTTGGCCTAAGCCTTTTATTTCCCCTTTGTTCTCCTTTTTATAACTAGTGGTTTCTCCTCTTTTGATTCTTCTTCTTGAACAATAGCAGCCTTATCTTCTTCCTTCTCTAATTCATCCTCTGAAGAAGATTATGATTCAAAATCCCCCATCAATTCATATGTGGGCTTGACTCCATCTACCTCCAATTCTAGTATTTTGTGCTTAGTCCATTTTTTTGAGTACCTGAGAATTGGAGTAGTGACTTGGGTTAAGTCTGTTATTTCTTCCTCAACCCAATCTATTGGAGGGAGAGGCTTATTAGATACTTCCATATAATCATGGCACTGAATCACCTCACCATCACCATCAATTTGATCTGGGACCTACATGATTTTGTACAACCTTATTATTTTCAAAGATAATCAAGAGAATTTTATTTTGAAAACCTTCAATTCATCTCTATAGTTTTCCTAGTAATCCTCAATATCAAGCTTATATCTAGAGTCTCTAGAGGCTTCCCTCTATGTTGTTCCATAGTGATCAAAGTTGTCTGGAGAGGTATGTGTGGGCAAGTGGAGGTGTGCCATCTCAGTTTCTAAGTGTTGATAACTTTGGAAAGAAGGACATGCCTCCCATCCATTAATTTCCAAGGGGAATTCTCCTCCAATTCCTACCTTATGCATATTCTTCAAAATTTTATCAAAGACCAGCAACTCCCTTGTCACTTCTAACAACACAACCTTGTTAGTACGGTACTGCAAGAGCCTATATGGTAACAAAGGACATCCTTGAATTATGATATATGCAAATTTTGGGAAATACAAATACCAATGTCCATATTTCTTCACAAGCTTCATTGCCTAAGATGAAATCCTCACATGCAATGATTCTTGCAAAGTCCTTGTGATTTACATGGTGAATGCATCATTCACCCTTCTTTAGTGTGAGGTTCTTGATAGATGTAGATGAGGATAAATCTCACACACCTTATTCTCTCCAATAACTCCCTTGTAGCTCAATCCCTTGTATTTGAAGCTCCTTTCCAACATGTAGACAATGTAGGAAGTCATTGTGAACTTCCTTGTATCATGTACTACTCTTAACTGTCTATCCAAGTTTTCACTGATCAATCTTGTCCAGTTGTAGTTAGTGCCTTTATATATCTTTGCAATCACATAAAACATCCAATCCTCAAACACTAAATCATTTTCTAATCCCATTACCCTGTTGAGGAGAGTAATCATATCATTATACTCAACCTTGAAATCACTTCTATCTAATAGTTTCGGCAATTTAGAATAGTGTGACCTAGGCTTGTCAATCCATGAGGCATTTATCATCTCTAGTTCCCTCTCTAGGTTATCACTATAGAACTTCTTAACCTTATTAATATTCAATTTCACCAATTTGCTGTGGGAAGGAATTCCAAAGGTCTCAGCAAAAGATTCCTTTGTTATATTTGCTAGTATCTTGTCTTGTGAGCCAACGATCATCCTTCTGTCTGAATTATAGTACTTTGAGTACTCCACTATCAACTCTAGGCATTGGATGGATGGAGGAAAAACTGCTACCTAATCCAATCCAATGTGCACCAACCTTCTAGCTAATTTTGTTGGAGCATAATAGTACATTCTCTTCTTGAAATCCTCTAGATCAATAAGCCCCATGTTGGTATCTCCAACATCTCCCTAGTAAGATGTGATCTTGGACTCTAAGAGCCTTCCTTTGAATTCATACTTCATCTTTTCCACACTAGTAAGCTCTTCCTTCACTGGGTCAGTTTTCTTTCCTTTCCTTGCCTTAGCTTTTCTTGACTTTTCCTACATCTGTTAGTCAAAATACCATGATTACTTGAAATGCTTATAGATCTAAAACATGGTTAGCAAAATCAAGACATTCTATTTGGAAACATATAAGATTATACTATCAATAAGGAAACCAAAGGATTTCATATCAAAACCCTCAAATAAAGATCAAAGATAGCCATCAGGTTTATGGGTTAGACAAGGAATTTGGAGAATCCACCAGTGCAAGGATTTCATAAAATCCAAGACTCCATGGAATCCATGATAAATTCTCCATCAGGACATCCAAAGCCTTGTGGATTGAGCGAAGCTTGACTTAGTGCAAATCTATCATTCTTAATTTTATCATCTAACCCTTGGATCATTTTAGCATTATAAGAATTTAACCCTAATCACATAAATCATAATCAATTCATAACCTTGTAAAAATTCAATATTCAAGAAATCAACAAAGCAACACATCAGATAATCCATTCGGAGGTGGAATTCATGGAATCCAGGACCTCAAGAAATCCACGATGAGAAACCCATTGATAAATACAAAGCCCCATATATTCAACAATAAAAGCATAATTGATCAATTCAAAACATAGTGAAATTCATGAAACTGGGTCCACTAGAGATTCCAATGGCCCACAAAATCTGTGATAGGTTATCAATCAGATTTTTCATTAACATTTGGAATTAGAAAACTAATTGATATTGGGTAATCCACCATCCCAAGGATTTGGCAATGAGTGCAGTTTCTGGTTTTTCAAACTCACAAGGATTCCGTGATGGATTGAAATTTGAATGACTAAGTCTTAAATTTCCCTATCATGTGAAGTTTTAAAAATTTATGGGAATTTCCAAAAGCATAGAGGGAATTTGAATTAACATTGAAACCTAGCATATTACCCTACTATGAGCTCGACCTTTTAAACATTTGCATTTTTGTGATTTTGATCTTTAATGACAAAGGAAACTTAGGGTTTCAACACGAATGCATTCAACAACTACCTCGGATGATGCAAAGGAAAAAATAATTAGCACAGACCATGAAATGAAACTAGGCTAACATCTTAAATAGTCATCAAAGATAAACCCTAATTTTGATCCCACTATCTATAATCCCATCCATTAATCTGTAAATGATGCACTAAATGGAGATACTTATTCATGCCCTAACTTTATTTGATCAAAATGCATTTAAATCAACTATTGATCATATGAACCTTAGTTCTCCAAGAAAAAATCATAAAATACAATGCCATAGCTTACTTTACATTAAAAAAAAAAAGAAATTGATGGCAATGATCTAGAATGCAAAGAAAGCGTGATTAAATCAAAACGACACCAAACATCAATGAATTAATGCACAAATTAACATGAAACATGAGGGTTAAGACCTTATATTTGATCTCCACTAAGGAAAATGAAGCACACAACAACAACTAAAACCCTAGACATGGATGGAGCAATCAACAAACTCAAGTTGCCAAAACACTAGTCTCAATCACACAATGCACTTTGATCCCCAAATGCTTGGGCTATCAAATGCAAATGACTAAAATGGAATGAGGAAAAAATTACTAAACTGAGCTTAAACCCATTCAATTCATCCTCATTAATGTTATTATACATGTTGCAAGATGCATTTAGTTTTTGACTTGACATTTATGCAACATCAAGGAATCCATTCCTATCTAGAATTAGCAAAGGGAGGTGTGTCGGGGAATCTGAAGCATCATGGATTTGGTGATGCAAAGGACTTCAAACATTTCAAAGACTCCTAGATTTAGCAATGAAAGGAACTTTAGGGAATCCAAGTGAGCACAAAATTCATGAAAAGAGACCTCTTGGGAATCCCAAGTGATCATGGATTGTCTGAACCTGATCCAAACTTAGTCATTCAAGGGCCTTGGTGATTTTTCAAAGGTTCAAACATGCAATTCATTGCTGCAAACACACTCACCTCTAACATTTTGGAAATCGTTATAAGCTCTAGAGACAATACTAGCAGAATTATGAGGACCTATCTCTTAAGGGGAAAAGGAAAAACCTAAGGAAAAAAGGAAAAAAGGGGTCCCCTGGTTTCAGTGGGGCATGTGTGCAAAAAAGGCACAACAAATGGCGACTCTGTTGGGGAAGTGCTTCAAAGAATTTTGATGATGAACATGAATCACAAACCTAGAATCTCTAGTTTCCATCCTCACATTAGGCCAACACCTAAACAATCAAAACCATTGGAAGATCTAGTCCCTCATATACCGAAATCCAAGTGTGTGCATGTGTATTCATTTCCTTCCTTAAGATAATCACAAGAACCAATGCTTTGTCATGCCAAGCTACATGAATGATTCTACTCCAAAATCATTCAGGATATTGCCTCAGTCCTAGTCAGGCATCCATAGCCTCGATGAGGTTATCACTATGATTGTCTTGAACATTGCTCTACTACTAGCCAAGAGTCCATAGCCCCAGTAGAGTTATTTGAATCCTCCTGAAAGTTGATCTTTTTTATTTTCATTATTTTCTCTTATTTTTATTTTCCTTGTCTTTTCTCATTTTGAACCTATGAACAATGAAGATCACAATCAAGGCTGAGAATCACAATGGCACTAAAGCAAGAATCTAATATTTTCACTTAGCATAACTCCAAAAAGGAACCTACAATAACCTAGGATTCTTAAGATTTAGAAAGTATAGGATTTCAAAATACTTGAGACCTAAATCCAACCAATGACTTATTATACATTTACATTATTTGACACTAATAGAAGATAAATGCCTTCCATTTTGAAAACTTGATTAGTTTATCAATGAAATACTCAAAATAGTTTCCAGCAGAAACAAATGAATATATTATGACTGTTCCTGTAAACATTCCAAGAAGAGAGCAAAGGAAACCCACCCAACAAAGAAAAACAAAAAGAAAAGCTACACTAACCAAAGCAGGAAAGTAGAAGCAAATCAAATCAAACTAACCTAAGAAAACCACCTAAACTAACTATGTACAAAGACAAGCTACAACAACTCAGACAAGGAAATAATGCTTAATATACTACCCGTTGAAAGAAAAGGATACATCCTCTCCAATGAGAGTCTCTTGGCGAAATACATTATCTCCCAGGATCCCAAAGATCTGAAAGGGGCCAAGTCAGAGCTTGTCAAATTTTCCATGATCCCCTTTCTTTTCGTGGGCCTTATCCCAATTTAAAAGTAGGTCATCAATCCTAAAGGCCTTGAATTTTGCATGCTGATCAAACTAGTGCTTCACAACACCCTAATGTTTAGCAAAATTTTCATTTGCTTCATCTCATTTCTCCTCTAAATGGAGAAGTTCAGTCAAATGGGTTTCAAGTCTTTCCCCTTCCTCATAGTATTCATTAATGAACTATAACATTGAGATTCTCAATTAAATGGGGAAAACAAGCTCTTGGCCATAGACTAAGTGATATGGGGAGGTTCCTAAAGTAGCCTTTTGATGCATTCAATCTACCCATAGAGAAAATCACAACTGGGTATGCAAATCTTTTGGATTTTTATCAAGAAATTTATGAATGATCATTAGCAAATTATTATTGGTAGACTTAGCTATTCCATTACCTTGGAGAAAGTAATGCGAAGCAAATTTCAGAATGATCCCATAGTCAAATGCCCACCTAGAGAATTTAAAAAATACAAATGCAAGGCCATTATCAAAAAGAAATGCAAATGGACAGCCAAAATGAGTGATGATGTAATCATCTAAGAATTTAATAACATCAGTTATGCATTGCTTACATGGGATCACTTCTGTCCATCTAGTGCAATAATCAGTTCTAGTTAGAATATACCTTTGGCCCATGTAAGATGGTGGAGTGATTTTACTGATAAAATCTAATCGCCATTGCACGAAAGGGCGCACCTCAGCTACTGGTTGTAGGGGAACAATATCATACTTCTCCTTGCTAGAAGTAGTCTGGCATCTGTAACAAGAACTTACATATGCATGAATGTCTTTGAATAATGTTGGCCAATAGTATCCAATGTGAAGAATTTGATTTTTATTAGATAGAGTTGAACCATGGCTTGTTCCAAAATTTTCATGAAACTCATTCATCACATGAACGACTTCTGGTTTCCCGAGACATTGAAGATAAATGCCTTCATGATTTTTCTTGTATAATATGGCTCCTTTCAACATGTAACTACTAATATTCAAGTGTAATGCTCTTCTTTGCACTATATTCAATTGTGATGGACATTTTTGATTTAGCAAATAATACACAACATCATCATACTAGTCATCCAGAGAGACATCTTCAAGGTTATATTGTTGGTCTATGAGCTCTAGATTTACTTTAGCCATTGTATGTGTCAGTGCTTGTCCTCTAACCAATTTCATAGGTTGTATCTCCATGTCATATTCCTATAGTATTGCCACCCATTTAGCCCATCTTTCACCCAAATCATTTTGTATCAATGGGATTTTGACAACTAGGTTTGAAACGATCACAAATACTTTATTTCTCAAGATGTAATGCCTGAACTTCTTAACACCCTGGACCAATGCATAAGCTTGATTTTCAACACTCAGACACCGTAGTTCAACATCTTTTAATGGAGCACTCATGAATACAATGGGATGTTCATCCCCTTGATCCTTCTTCTGCATTGACATGCTTGCACATGAATTCTCTAAAGCAAAAGAATATATAAAAAAAGGCTTGGAGTAATCTATACTAACTAAAATCGGAGCCTCAGTTATCACCTATTTTATATCTTCAAAATCATGCTTTTCTTCAAGTGTCCACTCCACCTTAGCATCTTGTTTCAACATTGCATCCAATGGCTTCACAATTTTAACAAAACCAATAAAAAATTTCCTGACAAAATTAATCTTACTGAAGAATGACTTCATTTCCTTTTTGCCTTCTAGAGGTTGAATTTTTAGTTCCTGGAGGTTTAATTTTTAGTATGGCTTGGATGCATTTAGGTTCAATAGATATTTTTTTCTCTAAGATAATATGCCCCAACAACTTTCCTTTTGTCACTCCAAAAATGCATTTCTTGGGATTTAGTGAAATGTCAAACTCTTTGCACTTCTGAAATACTTTGCATAGGTCTTAAATGTGATCACCCCTTTTCTTTGAAAACACAATCAAGTCATCCATATAAATGATAATTAATTTTCATATTAAATATTTAAACGCAATAGCCATCGCTCATTGGAACGTTGCTCTAGCATTGATTAAACCAAAAGGCATTATTTTCTATGCAAAATTCCCCTATTTAGTGGTGAAGGTTATCTTGTATCTATCTTCATATTGAACCATCACCTGGTTATAACATGAATATCCATCGAGGAAAGACATCATTTTAGAACCATTAACAATCTATAATACTTCATCCAGTGATGGTACTAAATATTTTTCCTTTTTGGATGTGCGATTCAAGTTTCAGAAATCTACACACAACTGAATTTCACCATTCTTTTTGTGAACTGTAAAAAGAAATTCCACCCATGTGAAATGTTTGACAAGAAAGATGATACAGATAGACAACAAATTCTTCACTTCCTTATGAATAATTGGCTCCAGCAATGCATTTATTGGTCTATGTATTTTCCCGAATGGTTTCACATCAGGCTTAAGTGGGATCATATGTGTAATAATTGATGTATCATACATTTTTTATATCCTCATAACTCCATGCTATAATATCTTGATATACATTTAATGCATTAATTATTCATTTCTTCTCTTCTAGGGTGCAGACCTTACTAATAAAAAATTCTTCACATCTTCTGCAGTACCCATGTTGTGTGTGTCACATTGATTGTCTACGAAATCCTTCTTGGTCTACTAGCTTTGATCCCTTATTTGATCAAAGTCAAATATCCTTTCAAGTTGCACCATACCTCTTGGTATTGTGTTGGTCTTCAGATGGATGACTCCTTCCATATCTAGTTCTACCTCTTTTGTCTCTACTTCGTCAATGATTTGGGAGGCAAAGACATCATAACTAGTGATAAAATACAAGATATGCTTATCATCTTCAAATACCTGGAAATTGGTGATGTTAGGTACCGATGGACTAGGGGTAAGCTCCACAGTGAACTTATTCAATTTGGATAATGATAGGGGTTGTAGGGTACTAGCTTCTTGGGCTAATGAATTAGTAATCTTATTTTTATTTCATGAAATCAATTGAATATTGAATGCATCAAACCCCTCTATCAGGTCCCATACTCTATGCCTATAATTGGTTAACCTTCTATCATGGCATGAATATTGTTTTCTGACCTATTTTATGACTAGCTCTAAATATCCAAAGACTTGTAATGCTTTAACCTTATTTTGAAATGCCATTAATAATCCATGCACTAATGCCTCATATTTTTCTACATTATTTATGCAATGAAACTGTAACCTATGTGTTGTGAAGAAATTCTTACCATTCAGACTGATCAATTCAAAGCCTGCACCAGCTTCGTGTTTTGATTTGGAACCATCAAAATGCAAGTTATAGAACTTGGTGGGGTGCATACCTTTTGAATTTATGGAACATGCTTCATCCTTTGGCAAGGGATCAACTTTCATATTACTCAGTTGCTCACATTTTGACCTATCTTGGATTTTTTGCTCATCAATTTTTACTATTGTTGGGCTGATTTGCTTCTTAATTTCATCGACAATAATTTGGAAAAGGAAAAATTCAAACTTGGAGTGAGATGCATCATGTACTTTACACCAACTTGGTAATAAAAAATCCTTAAAATCCATCCTACCACCTAGATTGACTTGATCCTAGGCACACTTCCTCATAAACTCTTAGAAACTTTCAAATAGCCCAATATTACCATCAACTTGTGGATCCTCATCATCAGATTCAATTGTTACTTCAGTGTTGTTAGGAAGCTAAGTTAGGTCCCTAGGTGTATCATACAACATTAAAACCTCTTTTATTTATTCCTCTTCATCTGCAATTGCAACGGGGACATAATTTCCTAATCCATTTTCTGAGAACAACACCTCATTCATTTAGTTGTTGTATTCAGTGATCATGAAACTCATCCTTGGATCTCTCTCTATACGAATCTGATTGGGTATTCCTTTCCTTGGGAGCCACATGTGAGAATGCTTAGTAGAAATATAGTCATTAAGTTCTCTCATGAATTCCCTACCCAAGATCATTCCATATGTTTCAGGGATATCTGCTACCTAATTGTTGATCATCTAATGTACCCTTGGGTTTGATGCAACTTGCATGGGAATTATATTCAACTCTCCAACCAAACTTACCTATGGCTTATCTAATTGAGTGACCTTCCATTTAGACAGAGTGGGAGTGATTCCTAATGCCTTACACACTGAGAATGGCATAACATTTGTGGAGGCTCCTAAATCTAACAAATAATTATGCAAATTCTTTCCAAACAAACAAATAGTAAGCAAGAAAGGAGGTGTTTCAAGTCTTCCTTGAAATAAACTTACTAGAGTGTCAGCCAGAGGAACTTGAGTCTTATCCTTCTACTTACCTTTATCTTTAGTCTACACCTGAATTTGATCTTTAGCTGGTCATTTGCCCTGATCCTTAGCTAATTGTTGATCTTGGCCCTTCCCTACGATCTCTCTGATCATTGGTTCATTCTCAATGGTTCTTAATGTAACCTTCTTTGCAATTGTATCTTGAGAAGACTTTGGAGGTGCAATACCATTCAAATATCTGAAAAATTCATTCCTAATTGCAGGCACTCTTAATAATTAAAAATTAAAAAGACCAAATTTTACCCTTTTAAGTTCCTTTGCAACATACTCTCCCATATGTTTAACATCAACTTTTGATTGGCTACTCTGGGCAAGATCAGACTGTCTATCCTTAGTGAGATATTAATTTGGCACCTTAGGATAGGAAGGATTGTTGCTTGCATTGGGATCTGGAGGTATGTTGAGGTTGTTTGGTGGTATGGAAGTAGTGAATGGGCCACCAACCTACCTATTTTACATATTATATTTTGCTGAGCACTAGTGAAACATATGAACCTCTTCTTCCATTTGATTGTCTTCATCTTTAGAACCATTATCAATAGTATCACCATTTTCAAACAATTTAGATAGTGTCTCCTCATTGAAAACATCTTCTATTTTGTTGTCATCTTCTACAGACTCCTCTTCTGGTTGATTCTCTTCACTTTGAGGAAAAGGGGCTTGATTCAACACTAGGACTGAATCATATGGTTTTGAAGGTACAATCTTGCATCCAATTGAGTTATCACTACCAGAAACATTTTACACTTCCATTTGAAAGATGGTAGCAACAGTTTGAAACTCCAAACAATCAAGCTCAGAATGCTTTTTTGTTTGATGAATTTTGCATCATCTAGACAATGCAACTTTAACTAGGTACACTCCACTTGATGATTTTTCTGGGTTATTAGGTGGGTCAAGTGGTGTTGGCACCCTTCCATTATTGGGCCTTGTGTTCCTTGTTCTATTTTACCTTGGGGCTTGTCTCCTTTCAATTTTTTTTCTAGAACCTTATCCCTATTCAAAATTTTGTCTTGAGCTTTGACCTAGATCACGATTGTCATGAATGTAATTGGCCTAAATACTCCTCTATAAAGTTTGCAATTGATTGTTTTGATTCCTCAAATAAATAACTATTATCACAAACGATTTGCACCTACATACAAAGCTATAAAACTCTACAATCCTATGTAACATTGGAGTACTTTCAGGTTGTGGGTATCCTATTCGAAAGTAAACCTCTGGATTCTAGGCTAGCTTCCTATATGGTTGTTTGATTATGGATTTAATCTTTTTATGAATGCCTAATTGAATGTGTATTACATCTCTGTTGGTAATGTAGGCATGAGGTAGGACATGATTCATCATTTCTCTAACACCCCCTTTTACAATCTTGTAGATGCATTTGGAGCTCAGAGCTGTTGCAACATGGAGACACAACAACTAAAGACATTGAATGTGACAAAGATTTGTCATTTTAGGCAATGATGAATCATTTTCTCTCTTATTCCTATTACATCTTCAATTGTGTTGTGCACATTTCCTTTTTGTATTCATTATTTGATTATGAAAATCAAATTATGCAACAACTTGGTGACCTTTGCAGAGTGTTTGCCTACTAAACACCATAGACCAGTTGCCTTGTAGACCCATTGGTCATGGAGTCCATTTTTGTCCCGCCTTGACTCAGATGAACTTGTAACTCAGCTGAAAACCACACAAACTGAAAGAAACTACTGAAACTTTGTTTAAGATAGAGTACAAAACCCCGTGCAACAACTACACTTTATTGAAAGAAAAAGAATACTGAAATGAAAATGTGCCATGGGGCACTTATTGAAAGAAAAACTAAAACTACACTACTATTTACAATTGCAAGCTCTGATGCTTAATAGCACTGTTTGAGATGAATCTCATTGATAGGGATTGGCAACACCTCTCCATCTAGCCTTGATATTTGGAAAGTGTTATGTTCTTTCTTTTCTATGATAATGTAGGGGCCATCCCACATTGCATCAAACTTGGTATATTTGTCGGGTTTTCTCTTTAACTCATCCCATTTGAAGAATAAATCACCCTCATTGAAGACTCTTGCTATTGCTTTCCTGTCAAATGTTTTCTTCATCTGAGAATGATAGATTTGGAGCTTCCTGAAAGCTTATTTTTTGGTTTCTTCCAACTCTATCAATTGAGCAAGCCTGACTTGCATTGGCTGCTCCTCAAGTAACTCCAATTCTTTTATGTAGCTCAAAGTTGGTAACTCTATTGAAATAGGCAACTTAGCCTCTTTGTTGTAAACCAAAACATATGGTGAAAATATGGTTGATCATTTTGGTGTAACTCTATCAGCACAAAGGGCTAGTTTAAATTTGTCATGCCAAGACCTCTGATTATCTTCAATAGTCTTTTTTATGATCTTAATCAGATTTTTATTTGTTGATTCAGCCTATCCATTACCTTGGGGGTAATAATTGGATTAAGTATTCAGATAAATTTTATTCTTTACTAACCAATATGAAACTCTCAAACCAAAAAAGGCTAATGCATTATGAGAAATAATTGAATTAGGTGTACCAAACCTGGAAACTAAGTCCTGATAAAAATTCAAAATAGATGTTTCATTTGCATCTTTCAAAGCAATTGCTTCATTCCATTTTGTAAAGTAATCTATTGTTGTAAGAATCCATTTGTGACCTACACTTGATAGTGGGTTAATCGGACCGATGAAGTCAAGTCCCCACTTCCCAAATGGTTGTTCAACCTGAATTGGATTTAGGGGTAGGTCTACAAGCTTCTATTTTCTTGCAAACAATGAACATTTACTGCACTTTCTCACATAAGCATGAGCATCCTTGAATAGATCTAGCTAATAATATCCTGCTCTCATTATTTTGAGAGTTGTATTACATGGTGCAAAGTGACCTCCAACAGGTCCATCATGGAATTCCTTGAGAATTCTTTCAATCTAATTTGGGTAAACACATATGATGAATACTCCATTGAAGTACTTTTTATAAAGGACACCATCTATTTCTGCATATGGAATTACTTGTAATCTATAATATCTTTGTTTAGATTTGTCCATACCTTTTGGATAATCTCTAGTCTGCAAGTAATGAATCATTTGATGGATCCAATCAGCTGAAGTAGATGTAACAACAGGTTGTTCTTCAAAATTCAAGACTGTAGTGACTTCTACACTATTGTTCTCTTTATTTTTTGCAAGCTGCTCGCACAAACCCTTAACTCTAACAAGCTTGGTAACCTTTATGTTGATGTCATATTCCATGACCTTGGTGATCCAGCCTACTCTCTTCTCATTAATATCCCTACTTAGTAGAAATTCTTTGACTGTTGGGTGAGTTACCAGCAAATGTATTTTATTATTAGACAACATATGTCTAAATTTATTGAGACTCCTAACTACAACGAGCACATGTTTCTCAACAAATGAATACCTAGTTTCATAAATATGTAAGATTTGACTATAAAACACAATTGGTTGTTCAAGTCCCTGATCAGTTTGCTAACATAACATGGCAGAAATTGTGTCAACACTACCAAACACATACAGTATAAAATCTTTATCAAATTTTTGATTAATGAGTGTTGGGGTTGTTGCAAGTGCCTCTTTGATTTTCTCAAAGATATTCTTACCCTCCTTTTTCTAGCTAAACTACATGTTCTTTCTTAACATGGCTGTGAGAGGTTGCAACAATGCTGCAATGTTAGGAATAAATCTCCTAATGAAGTTTATTCTTTCTAAAAAACTCTGTAAACCCTTTTTGTGAGCAAGAAGTAGCAATGCCAGAATGGCTGCAATACATTCTGGGTCAATAGAAATACCATCTTTAGAAACAATGTAACCTAGAATTTTACCTTCATGAACAATACAAATGCTTTTCTTTGGATTCAAAGAAACTCCATACTCTTTGCATCTCTCAAAAATCTGTCTAAGATGACCAAAATTTTCATTAGCATTTTGTGAGAAAACAATGATGTCATCTAAATAAACAAGAAAAAACTTGTTTATCAAACCTTGGAGAGCCATATCCATTACTCTCTGAAAGGTTTCTCCCGTGTTTGAAAATCCAAACGACATCTTTCTATAAGCCATAATACCCCATTTGGTAGTAAATTTTGTCTTATACTGGTCTTCCTCTTTAACCAATATCCGGTTATAACCTAAATATCCATCCAACAATGAGAACCTTTCTGATCTTGAAACAACCTGCAGTATTTTCTCCATCGAATGAAGTGGATAGTGATCTTTGAGTAAAGCTTTGTTTAGATCATGGAAATCAATGCACAACCTTAACTCTCCATTCTTCTTTCTAACGGGCACCGGGTTTGATACCCAAGAAGTGTGCTTGATTGGAAAAATGATACTACCTTCGATCAACTTTTCTTCAATTCTATCTTCATCAGATGTTTTAACTTTGGATTCAGGGTCCTTTGCTTCTATCTTACTGGTTTCGCGTTGGGTTCTAGCTCAATGGTATGTTGAGCTAACTCAGGGTTGAAACCCTTTAGATCTCCATATTACCAAGCGAAAATGTCCCTGAATTCTTGGCAAAACAAGACAAAGGCTTGTTGTTCCTCCTTTGTACAAATTTTGCTAAGCTTAAGGAACTTGTCTTTGAATATCTCTATTGGTTTGTAGTGCTCCTGCTTCACCATAATGTTGGATTTATCTCTTCTAACCTAATCATCAGTGTTGAAGATGGATTCAAGGGTAACCAACCCCTTAGGAAGCATGTTAGACTTTAGTTGCATGATTTGATCACCATATTGTTGATCAAACTTTCACTGGTTTCCAACATAAAACTCTTCTTCTTCCATCAAAAAGTGAATTATCTACTCATCACTGTCAAAAATCTTCCAACTCACATTATTATTAGGTATTGACGGTCTAACAACTACTTTCACATATTGTTGCACCTCCACATTGTGGATTTCAATTGGAATTTCAAACTATGATCCTAAGGTAGCAAGTTTATCAGCGTGCTTATTTTGATTTCTTGGTAATGATAATAGATTAAATGCATCAAACTCCTCAATTAAGTTCCAAACCTAGTGTTTATACAATTTCAGTAAATTATTTTTTGTTAAATTCAGATTTTTAACTTGATTTTCTATCAAATCAGAATCACCAAACACCTATAAGCACTTTATTTTTATTTTTCTGGCCCATTCTAAACCATGTAGCAATGCTTCATACTCAGCAACATTATTAGAACAATTCAAATAAAATCTGAAATCTGAGTAGTACCTATCTCCTTAAGGTGAAACGAGCACTACTCCTCCACTAGCACATATCTTACTCTTCAAACCATCAAAAAACATCTTCCAAAGTTGGTTATCTTGTTGATTAGATTGTACTTTATCTTTAACCAGGTTTAGAATAGTTACATTAGGCTCTTGAATCATGTAAACGATTAAACCTACTTCATCCATGACATTAAAAGGATCAACCTCATGATTCTCAACATCCCACTTGCCTAAATATATGTTGGGTATGCCCTCTATAGGTACAGTGGGGTCATGGGTCATGGGTTGATCCTCCTAATCATGGAAAACTAAGTTGGTACTTATGGGATTTACAACATAAGGCTCAATATTGTCTTTAGCCTATGGTTCTGACTTAATTGTGACTCTAGTACCATATCTGGTTCTGGAGAACATGTGTGACCAGTCTGATGATAGATAACCACCTAATTTTGTAGTGAAATCTCTAGATAGGAAAATTGCAAAATAAGGTGGGAGATCTATAATATAGGTCTCTTGTAGAGTTGAAAAGTTCAGACAAGCATGCGGAGTGAGAGGTAGACTCTTAATAACTCCTATAGACTTAATTGTTGTTCCATCCAATTGAACTACCCCTTTTGATAATGGTTCATACTCAAATCCTAACTTATCTACTAGTTGTTTAGGCATAATTGAGTTGCTTGCTCCTGAATCTATCATGCAATTATGCACTATACTATCACCAATAATCAGACTAGCATAAAAGGGTGGTGGTTTCACCTCTTGAGTTGGCTCCTTCTTGAGGTTTGAACTATTTGCAAGAAATCTTGGTTGGTTTTTAATAGACTCATCAGAAATGGATATCTTATGTAGAGCCTCTTGCAGGCTTTCTTTCTTCCCAAGAAGATGCAAATAATTTAACATGGTCATGCTGATAGTGGCCTTTGTTGATGGTGTTTCCTGCACAACAACTCAGATAGAATATGATATCCCATCTCTCTTGAAAGGTAAATCTCTATGGGAAAAGAGATAACCCCAAGGTCTCTAATGTCAGGTCTTGACAATGCAAATAAAAAAACTCAGAAATAATGTGAAAATGCTGGTAATCTCAAATTTATCAGATCTAGCAATATGTTGATACTTTGAAACCTAAAAATAACCCAGATAATAAAAGAAATAACAAAAGATAAGGGTTTCAAAGAGATTTCTAATACTAATTCTAACCCTAATATTAACAATGAAAAAGATGTAATGCTCAAAATGGACCAATCCCTCATAAACTGATTCATGTTCAACCCAAATAAATCTGCAATCTTATAGAAATAGTGCAACCTTCTAAGGTGTTAAATATTTTCAGACTATGAATATTCATTCAAGACAACCCTATTGTAATTGAAATGAACAAGCATGCATAATTGAACTAAGCACGATTTTAATTCTAGGATAACATTGCAAAGTAGCTAATAATCAACTAACTACAAAAAGTATGGACTAGATATTGTTACAAACACTTCAAGCATAAAACCCTAAACATTATCAAACCATCTAACATCAAATAACTTAAGAAATTTCAAAGATAGAATATCAAGAACCATGCTAGATAAACCTCAACACAAGAAAGGCACCAAATCACAATGTCTTTGCTTGTATTAAATCACCCAAAGTGGCAACAATGCCAGTCTTCTGTTACAACACTTGCTTGAAAAGATAAACTAAACTCTAACTCTAATTTTTTCTCTTGCAATTCGCTCTAATGTAAAATTCATCTAACTTTTTCTAACTACCCCTTACAAATGACGCATAACACCAAACTTATAGAAACCCCCCAAGATATGTCAGCCCAATTAGGGTTAACAATAATAAATGGCCACACAACAAGTCGGACAAGAGAAATTCGAAATAATCATGAAATGTGATTTAAATGCACCAATTTCATCCATATCGTCCTAGGATCTCAAACAAAGTTTGACCAAATGCATGTGAAGGAAGACGAGAAATAATCGGAAGCACAAATTTTGATGTGGCATTGCATTAACTACTTCCCCCCTTTATCTTTAGCACGCTCCTCTTTATCCTACACCATCAAAAATACCCTATCCAAGTCGGCAATAGGTGGCATAGGCAAAACCCCAATTCTTCTTTCAAGAGACTTGATGTCATCTCTTGACTATTTCACTACTTTATCCCAATCCACCTTTTTTTTGGATATCGATCAATGACTGCAATGTATGTGGCTACATCATCTAGCTGATGATCGGTAATAGGGACCTCATTGACTGAAGAATATGCATCTCGCCACCATTCTCTCAACTGCTCTAAGCTAAGATGCTTTGGAGAAAATTTCTTTCTCCTTGTCATCACCTCAAAGAAAGAAACACTTATTGTAAACTTCAGTCAAGGTTCCCTCAGTTTGCCTCCCTTGTTTGTATATCTTCTTCAAAGCCTTCTACCTTATCGAGACATGCCTCCTTTTCTTGGCAATAGGCTTCCTTTGTTTCTCTACCTCTCCTACCTCCTCTGCATCAACATCTTAATCTTGATCCTGAAAGGAGAGCCCACCTTGGTTTTTCCCTTGGGGTCTTGTTCAGGTGATTCCTCGGATACAAAGTGAGACTCCAAATCTCCCATGAGATCATAGGTGCATTGCACACCCTCACTCTCCAACTCCAACATCTTATTCTTGAGCCAAAGCTTGGTATATTTGATTACCGAGGTCATGACATGTTCTAGCTTTGTCTTCTCTTCCTCTAGCCAATCAACTTCTCTAATTGTCTTATCCCTCACAGCCTCAAAATTATGGCCCTGGATTAAATTTTCATCCTCCTCAACTTGATCAGGAACAACCCTTATGTTGTACAAATGAACCAAGCTGACTAGTAACCTGGAAAAAATCTTCTTTCTGACCTCAAATTCATCACCAATGTTGGCCCAATAGTCTTCTAGGTCATCCTTGCGGCTGTATTCTCTGCTAGCCTTCTTCTGGGCTTCACTAGTTATATCAAACCTTGGCATTTTGGAGTGGAAGGAGAGACCAAGAATGCTCATCTCCTCCTTAGAAGCATGGGATGAGTTAATAGAAGGGTGGGCTTCATCACTACCTATCCTCAAAGGAAAATCACCACCAAACCCGGTCTTGTGCTTCTCCCTCTTCACAATTATATCAAAGTCACATATTTGTCTTGTGACCTCCAGGAGTACAACATGATCAGTAGGGTACCTTGGGATTCTATATGGAGCCCTCTGAAAACCATCAATTCTTATGTATGAAAAGGTGGGGAACTAGATAAACCAAGATCCAAGCCTTTTGATAAACTCCTCTTCTTTATCTGAATTTTGAACATGCTCTACACCTTGGAGCAGTCTGGTGATATACATGGTGAATGCACCATTCACCCTTTTGTAGCTTGAGTTACCCAACTGTAGTTGTGGGTAAAATTCATAAATTACATCCTATGCGAACACACCCCTTGTGCTTAATCCCTTGTATGGGTGGAACCTAGCCAAAGCATAGAATAGGTAAGAGGTCATTGTGAAACTCTTGGTGTGTAGGACATTGCACATATATTCATGAATCATGGAACTTATTATGCTTTCCCAATGGTAATCTATACCTTGTTCCATCCTGGCAATAACATGGAACATCCAATTTTTGAACATTCCTGCACTTTTTAATCCTACCACCCTACTGAGAAGGGTGATGACTTCATAATACTCCTTCCTAAATTTAAGTCTTACCAACTGCTTGGGCAACTTGGAGAAGTGGGACTTAGGTTTTTCCAACCAAGCTGGGATTTGATGGTATCCTCCTCATAGAACTTATTTGGCACATCCATGTCAAAAGCCACCACATGAGACTTGTTAGGCATGTCAAAGGTCTGGGCTATAGACACAGGATTCAAATTTGCCACAATCCTCCCTTGGGGACCAACTATCCTTTGTGTACTTCTATCGTATTGTCATGCACATTCAAGCACCAGCTCATAACACTGCACTATAGGAGGAAATCCAGCTACATGTGCCAATCCTAATTCCAATATCCTCTTGGCCAGTAGAGGAAGGCCCTGTGCTGCCATCCTTGTCTTGAACTCTTCATATTCCCACAATCCAACATTCGTATCAGTTACCCCTGGCCAGATGGAAGTAAGCTTGCTCTTCAAAATTCTTTTCTTGATATTCATCTTGATCCTTTCCGCCTCAGAAATGGAAGACTCCTCTACACCTAGATCCACTACCTTACCCTTGGTTCCACTTGTCATTGCCTTACTTGATTCATCCTGCCTTCGACAAAGAAACCATAGTAAGGATCACATGGAACACAAGTTAATCAATCGCAAACATAAGTTCATCCTTAAATACAAGCCCCATGATAAGCCAAAATTTCTCAAAACCTCATAAAAATTAGTCATCCCAAAGTTTGGGTTTTCAACCCTTCCACGGAATCTAGGCTAGAGAGGAATTTCAAGAAATTCCGAGCTAGGCGGATTCCAGCAAAATAAGCACACACGCATCCAATAATCATTCAATCAATTGTTATTAACTAAGAAGCAACATGAAGCATCTTAAAATAAGTCCAAGTTGACTATCAAATGCATAAACATCAAGCAAACTTCATGCAATTCCTCAATTCTCCATTTTCATCAAAATCTCAGAAAAATCCATTGGCGACGAAAATCTGTGAGAATAGCATAATTCACAAACTCTTAGAAAATGAAGGAACCAATAACTTTTGAGAAAATCCCGATGGCACGGATTCCAATGAAACTAATGCAATTTTCACAATTTAAGCCCAGTTTTGGGAAAATGACAAGGCGACGAAGATTCAGAGAAATTTGAAGGTAGAGGAAATCCACGAGGCAAACATAAATCTAGATCACAACACATTTCAGGAAAACAAAGAGAAAACAAAAAGTCGGGGAATTCCGGGAAGACTCTGAAAACTTGAATATCAATGTTTTCTCTCGACCTCACTCAAATTGATCAAATGACCAAAAAATTGAGGATCTGGAGCTTGAAACTAGCTCAATTTGAACTTCCTACTGATCATCCTTAAATTCAAATCTCACCCTAATGTAAATCAAGAGGGATTGGTGATGCCCTAGGCACGAACCCCTAAAATTCTGCCATGGGAGCGCAGGATGAGCTTGGGTCAAACTTGTTTGTTTGCAAGGGTTTATAGAAGGCCCGTCTCAACCCACACAAGTGAGCCATCTCATGATGAAATCAAAAGGAAAGCTCAGAGACTCACCTAGAATCGGCATTCGAACAAAATGAGAAAACCCTCAGCTTCAAAATACATAACGCCAAAATAGGTAGGAAATCAAACCCCAAGCATACCCAAAATGTCAAAGAAGCATGCGCATTCAACAAGCAAAAGCATGGAAATGACAACAACATGAAAGGGCACCAAACAAAAACCAAAAACCCAAGCATCAATCACAAAACCCGACCATACCAAAATTCTAACTCACAGCATGTACGCACAAATCATAAATTAATTCATTTCAATCATCAAAAGAGAGAAAGTGTGGTGTACATACCATGAGGACCGAGAAGATCGAAATGACAAAAGCTAGCAAGAAACCTCAAAGTCCAAGCAGAGTGTAAATGGTTTCCAGAAAATCCAACTGCAACAATTGACCACAATCCCAATCGGACAATCTAGTAACAACACTCAGGATCAAGCACTCTAGATCAAAATGAAGCAAATGATAAAACCTTAATGACCCAAAAATCCCAAAATTCGACTTAATACCCACTACGAAAATCGCATAATTGATGCAGTCAAGACGTGTCAACCCAAAATCCGAGAATGCGACATGGTGATGGACATTCAGAGAAATCTAGTCCTGATGAAATTCCGCGAAGGACTAGAATCTCTAGATTTTCAATGAAAAGTAGTTGTCACCGAGTTTCAAAAGGAAACCAAGGAATTCCGCCAAGAGTGGATTTTCTCGAGAGTAGTGAAAAACCCGGAATGAGTCCAAAACTTAAGGTTTTCAATATATATCATAGATGGACCATTCAAGCAAGCAATATAAACATCAAAGCACACGCCCAAGAAAGCGAAAGCTCAAAAACCAAAGGGCCAAAAGACCAAGAATGAAAACAAAAAGAGAAAGAAAGAGGGTCCCCACTTTCAGTGGGGCATGTGTGCAAAAAGGGCACAAAAAATGGTGACTCCATTGGGGAAATGCTCCAGAGCATTTGAAGAACAAACTGAAATCAAGAAATCTCTGGTTTTGGCCCTTAAATTAGGTTACTATGAAAAAAGTTTTAAAAACCACAAGAAAGAAGACCTCTTCCTATACCAGGGTCCAAGTGTGTGTATTTACATTCATTTCCCATTCTTTAGGTGCAACAGGAACCAAAGCAAGTCTGACTGGGCTACATAAAATTTCTAACTTCAAAAGCAACCTGGATAGAGCCTCATTGCCAATCAAGCATCCATAGCCCCGATGAGGTTATTGTTGTGACCCTCCCAAGCATAGCTCTACTGCCAGCTAGCCATCTATAGCCATGATAGAGATACTTGGATACCCTTGATAAGGTGAAGATTTTTTTGATTTTCAATACTTTCTTTTTTCTTTTTCTCTTTTAAACATTTTTCAATCCTTCCTTTCACCTTGTAAGTAATTAAAATTACACTCAGGGATGAGAAACACAGTGGCACTGAAGCAGAATATAAGATTTTTCACCTGGCCGAATTACACAGGAACTGTATGCAATTCTAGAATCTTTGAAATTTATGTGAAAATGTGAGACCCAAATATATTCCAAAGTACAACCAAAACAAGTGACTCTAATTCCAAGTGCAAGGGAAATTTAGATAAAGTAACTCCACCACTTGACTCCGAAAAACTGACTAGAATTTGTAAAATAAAATTCTAAAACAACCCCTAGGTGAGCAAAGAAAAGAAACCTACACTAACCAAAGCAAAAAAACAAACAAGCAAATAAAAGAAGAAAGAAAACCTACTCTAACTATGTACAAGGGAGAGCTGCAAAATAACTCAAGATTGGAAGTAGTGCTTTAGATACTGCCCATTAACAGGCAACGGGATATCCTCACCAGTGAGGGTTTTTCAGGAAAAAAGCATTATCTCCCAGAATTTTTGAAATCTGATAAGGGCTAAGCCAGAACTTGTCAAATTTACCATGCTCTCCCTTATGGTCATGGGCTTTATCCCAATAGAGAACTAAGTCAAAAATTCTAAAGGCTTTCACCTTAGCTCTCCTATCAAACCATCGTTTCACTACGCCCTAGTGTTTGGCAAAGTTTTCAAGGGCCTCATCTCTCTTCTCTTCAAGGTGTAACAACTCAGCCAAATGGGCTTCATGCTTATCCTCCTCATTATAGTATTCATTAATGAACTGCAAGGTAGGGATCTTCAATTGGATGGGGAATAGAGGTTCCAAACCATACACTAGGTGATAAGGAGAGGTTCCTATAGACGCCTTCTGTCTTGTACGGTCTTCCTAGAGAGCAAATCTAAGTTGGGTGTGCCAATCCTTAGGATTCTACTCTAGTAACTTATAGATTATTGTCAAAAGATTCTTCTCAGAAGACTCAACTAGACCATTACCCTGAGGGTAGTAGTTGGATGCAAATTTTATGACGATTCCATGACCAAAAGCCCAATTGGAAAGTTTCAATGATGAAAATACAGGACCATTATCACAAAGTAAAAACAAGGGACAACCAAAATGATTAATAATACCCGATTCAAGGAAACTGATTACCACATCAGAATTACATTGCTTACATGCAAGACCTTCATTCCATCTAGTAAAATAATTAGTTATGGTTAGAATATATCGGTGTCCCATAGAGGGAGGTGGGTTAATTGGACCTACAAATTCCATTCCTCATTGTATGAATGGTTTCACCTCTATGACTGGATAAAGTGGAAGGGCCATGCATTTTTCCTTACTTGCTACTATCTAACATACATGAGAAGTCCTCACATGGTTGTGCGCATCCTTGAATAGGGTAGGCCAATAATAACCAGCCCTTAGGATCTGATTGGCAGTGGACGATGTAGAACCATGACTTGTGACATATCTTTCATGGAATTCAATCATCACTCTGATAGCTTCTTCCTTCCCCAGACATCTTAAATACATGCCCTCATAATTTTTCTTGTACGGGACACCCCCTTTCATCATAAAACTACCACTCTTCATGTGCAAAGCTTGCCTTTGAACTGTATTAAGGTGATCATGACATCGCTGGTTTAATAAGTAATAAATTATTTCATCATAGTAGTCACCTGGAGATATCTCTTAGAGATGATAATGCTGAGCTGTGAGATCAAGACCCATCTTAGCCATTGTCTTCATCAATCCTTGCCCTCTCACTAATTTCATGGGTTGAATCTCAATGTTATATTCCCACAACATAGTTACCCATTTATCTATTTGTTCACCTAGCTCATTTTGCATTAGCAGCAGCTTCACTGCAGGATCAGGCACTATGGCAAAAACCTTATTCCTCAAGATATAGTGTCTGAACTTTTTCACTACTCTGACCAAAGCATAGGCCTGCTTTTCTACATTGTGATATGTCAACTTTGCATCCTATAAATGGGTACTCATGAAGGCTATAGGATTCTCATTGCCTTGATCAGACTTTTGAGTTAACATTCCAACACAAGAGTGATTAGAAGCAAATGAATATATGTAAAAAGGATTAGCATAATCTGGACTCACCAACACCAAAGCCTCAACAATAGCTTTCTTAATTTCTGTGAATTCCTCCTTGGCTTGTGCACTCCATTCCACTTTGGCCTCTTGTTTTAACATAGCGTTCAAGGATTTTACTATCTCTACAAATCCAGTGATGAACTTTCAGATGAAGTTGATCTTCCCAAAGAATGACTTCATTTCCTTTTTGCTTGCAAGAGGTTGAATCTTCAAGATAGCCTCTATTCGTTCAGGATCAATGGCGATACCCTATTCTAAAATAATATGTCCTACCAGTTTCCCTTCTGTAACCCCAAAAGTGCACTTCTTTGGGTTAAGCGAGATGCTAAACTCTCTACACCTTTGGAATACATTGCATAGATCTGCTATATGATTACCTCACTTCTTAGATAAGACTGTCAAATCATCCATATAAATAATGATGCACATACCAATTATGTCCTTGAAAACAATATCCATAGCCCTTTGGAATGTAGCTCCAACATTAATCAACCCGAAGGGCATTCTTCTGTAGGCAAAAGTTCCCCATTTCATAGTGAAGGAAGTTTTATGCCTATCTTCATATTGTACCATGACTTGGTTATATCCAGAATACCCATCCAGAAAAGACATCATCTGGGATCCATTGACAATCTGAAGTACCTCATCCAATGAAGAAACTAGATAATTATCTTTTTTTGATGCTTTTTTAAGATTCCTAAAGTCCACATACAGTCTGATTTCTCCATTCTTTTTCCTCGTAGGAACCAGATTCGCAACCCAAGTTGAATGACTTACTGGAAATATAATTCGTGCTGAAAGTAGCTTCTGCACTTCTTTCTAAATGATGGGTTCTAACAGAGCATTAATTGGTCTTTTCCTTTTTCTGAATCGTCTGACATTTGACTTCAAGGGAATGGTGTGTGTAATGATTGAAGTATCGTATTTTTTTAAGTCTTCATAACTCCAGGCTATCACATCTTGATATGTATGTATAGAATCAATAATCCCTGTCCTTTCTTTGGGAATGCATACCTTACCAATAAAAATGTTCTTTATGTCATCTTGTGTCCCCATGTTGTATGTTTCACATTGGCTGCTAAGAGATTCCTTTTTTACTTGTTGTTCCTAGTCCTTTATCTTATCCAAATCAAAAATTTGTTCTAGTTGCACCATACCTCTGGGGATAGTGTTGGTCTTTAGGTTGATGACCCCTCCCAAGTCCATTTCTACCTCTTGAGGCTCTATCTCATCAATTACTTGAGAAGCAAACACATCACAGCTTATAATGAAATCAAGAATATGCTTATCATCTTCAAATACCTAGAAATTGGTAACGTTGTCAGGTACCGAAGGTACTGGAGTGAGCTCCATAGTAAACTTCTTCAACCTTGAAAGTTGCAAAGGTTGCAATGTACTAGCCTCTTGTGCTAGAGAATCTGCAACTTGGTTCCTACTTCAAGGAATCAACTGGATGTTTTAAGCATTGAATCCCTCAATAAGATCCCACACTCTATGTCTATAATTAGTCATCTTCATGTCACGATATGAATATTGTTTCCTCACCTGCCTGACTACCAACTTAGAATCCCAAAAAACTTGTAATATCTTTACTTTCTTCTTTGATGCCATTAACATCCCATGGATTAAACCTTCATATTCAACCACATTATTAGAGCATTGGAACTATAGTCTATGAGCAGTAAAATAGCTCTTACCTTTAGGACTGATCAGTTCAAACCCTACTCCGACACCTTGCTTAGATTTGGATCCATCGAATCTTAATTTCCAATAGCCATCAGTCCCTAATTGCTTCAAATCATCTTTCAGTTTACTCCAGATAGGAGGCTCTTTAGGAAGCATTGGAATTTTACCCTTGTCATTAATTCGCTCTCCCTGTATATTCATTTTGATAATTGGGTTGGGTTAATGCATTTTTGTACCTGCTCCACAACAGTCTGACATACATGACATTCCAACTTAGAGTATGGAGCATCATGGACTCGACACCAATTAAGAAGCAATAATTCTTCAAAATTCATACTTCTACCTAGCTAGATCTGATTCTCCATACACCTTTGGATGAACTCCTGGAAGTTATTCAATAAGCTGAGCTACCCATCCTCTTGGTCATTAGTTTCATATATTTTCTCACTCAGTGTTTCAGAATCACTAATGGACTTATCTTGCATCATAAAAATTTCCTCAAACCCACCAGATTTCGATGTAGACTCATAAGAGGGGCCTTGCAGCATAAAGACCTCTTATGTATTTGGGACTGATGTAGCCAACACATAGTTCCCCATGCTGACCTTTGATATTAATATCTCATTTGAAGTATTTTGGTATTTAGTGATTGCATACTTCATTTTGGGCTCTCTTTCAATCCTAATCTAATTTGGGACTCCTCTCTATGGTAGCCACATGTGAGAATGGTCTATAGATGTATACCCATTTAATGCCTTAGTGAAATCCTGACCCAAAATCAAACCATAGGTGTCAGGAATATCAGCAACCTGAATGTTGATCACCTGCTGCACCCTCAGGTCTGATGCAACCTATGTGGGGATCATATTTAGCTCTCCTACTACACTCACCTCTATCTTGTCTAATTGAGTGACCTTCTTTTGAGAAGCAATAGGGGTAATACCTAAAGCCTTACAAACAACAAAAGGCCTAACATTTGTAGATGCTCCTGAATCCAGTAGACAATTATGCATATTCTTCCCAAAGATACAAACATAAATCAGAAAGGGAGGGGTTTCCATCTTGTCTTGGAATAGGATCAACTAGGTATCATCTTGTGTAACCTAACTCTTATCTTTATCTTTCCCCTTGTCAGTAGGTGGGACTTGGCCTTAGCCTTTAGGTGCCTATGAATTAAAGGATCTAACAACTACCTCATTGGTAGTTACTCCTTGTGGTGTTGTGTTTGAATTAAAAGACCCCAAGAAAGCATTCCTAATAGCAAGGACTCTTAATAATTCAAAAGCAGAAAGACGTACCTTTACTTTTCTGAATTCTTCAGTCACATATTTTCCCAGTTGCTCCATGTTCATATCAACATGAGCTTCCTTGTAGCCACTAGTCTATTTGTCCTTTAATACTTCAGTGTTGTTTCCTTTTGACAAGTATTGTGTTGGCACATGAGGGTAAGATGGATTATTATTGGCCTGTGGATCCGGTGGAGTAGTGAAATTATTTGGAGGAATAGAAGTAGTGAAAGGGCCTCCAGATTGTGGACTCCTATTAGGCATGTTCCTCAAATCATATTTCTTCACGGGTTGCTGAAACATCTAAAATTTTTCGACACCAACTTCCTCCTCATCCAAAGGACCATTATCATTTTCATTCTCTTCATTAAATAGTTGAGATATTTCATCCTCATTCAACACCTGCTCTATCTCTTTATCTTGGTCACTGAACTCTTCTTCTGGTTCATTCTCCTCACCTTTTGGGAATGGAGCATGGTTAAGTACCATTACTGGGGAATCATAAGGATTTGAAGGCACAATCTCTTGACTATTGGAATTTTTTTTAACTTCATACTAAAAGATGGAAGCATCAGTCTGAAACTTAGGGCAATCTAACTCAAAATGTTGGATTGTCTTATGGAGCCTGCACCATCTAGACAAAGTTGCTTCTGCCAGATACACACCACTTGGAGCTCTCCTGGGTAGGAAGCTGATCCAATGGAGTAGGAATTCCCCCATTATTGGGCCCATTATTCCAAGGTCTATTATGTCTAGGTGGTTTCCTTCTATTGAACCCCTATCCACCTTGTTGCCCCCTGTCATAGCCCTGGCCAGAGCCTTGTCCTCTTTCAAAATTTTGATTTCTGTCAAAAATACTACCCTCTATCAGAGTTTTTTCCTTTAGTAACATCTTTGTTCTCTCTGTTGTAGTTCAATTGCATGTTCTTCTGTGTAGCCTGAAGTTGGTTGTTATGATTTCTCAGATAGGTCACCTCCATATTCAGTTTCTTCACCTTCTTAGTTAACTCATCCAATTGTTCCTTATCTAAACCATTGTATGGTGTCAAATTCACATTACTGGGTGGGTATCCAGGTGCTCCTCCGGAACCAACAACTTGATTCAAGACTTTTGAATTCTGCAAATATATAGGAAAACCAGCTTGTTGTTGAGGGTGAAGGGGTTGATTGGCTCCTTGCTAAGGATAAGAGGTCATCCACTGAGCTTGATTTATTGGAGGACTTGGGTGTGGGACCAAAGGAAATGATGGTACTAGATTCATCATGGAAGTATGATTAGTCAAAGCTTGGTTAAGAGTTTGGACCTGTCCAGGGTGAGCAATAAGTCCTAAGGATGGAAAAGGTCCTGATAAATGTTGCCTCAGATCTGTGTTGACCTTAATAGCCTCTGTATATGCAGTGAGCAAGGTAGTTGGGGGATTATTCCTCCATTTAAGGAAGGTGGATGTAAGGCTATCAAGGGCCTCAAAGTAGACTTCTAGGGCAGTGGCATCATCTATAGCATAAGGTGCTTGGAGTCTAGTGTATACTCAGTGAAACCTATTATTGAAAGACCCCATAGGCTCATTAATTTCCCTCTTAACCTCGGTAAACTACATGTAAAGCTCATTAGCACTAATGGGAATTTTAAACATATGTAGAAATGCAGTTTCCAGTTCTTTCCAGTTATGGATAGAAGCAGCAGGTAAGTGATTATACAAATAGAAGGCCTCTTCCCCCAGAGAATAAGGGAAAATCCTGCATGCAACATCCTCATGGTTGATTCCTCTATCTCTCAGATAGGTCTGGAAAATCTTAATATGCTCCTCTGTCATCCTACTAGGATCATTGGTATGGAACTTTGAGCAAAATTGCTCAAGGTTGGGCATGACATTGTAATTATTGGATATCAAAGGAGATGGATTATTGGCCAGAAAATCCATTGGTGGAGGTGGAGGTGGTAATGGCTAATTTATGGTTGGTTGGGGTTGCAGAATGGGAATGCCCTCAAAATCAGAATCAGATGAGGATGATGGGGATGATGGGAGTGTTTGGGTGAATGATGATCCTCCCCTCATTCTGGTCCTTCTTGACCTAGTAGGGGCTTGCAACTCTTGAAATTCTTCCCCCTCCTGGAGTAGATCTGGTTCTTCTTCTGAACCTTTTAGGAGAAATGGTATTGAGAAAACACACTAGTTTGCTTACTCAGGCCCTCCTTCTAGCGCCAATCTATTGATGGTGTTTCCTACACAACAAAAACTCATACAGAATATGATATCCTATCTCTCTTGAAAGTTAAATCTCTATGGGAAAAGAGATAACCCCAAGGTCTCTAATGTCAGATCTTGACGATGCAAATAAAACAACTCAAAGATAATGTGAAAATGTTGGTAATAAAAAAGGGACCTTACTACAAGCAAATACTGGACTCAAATTTATCAGATCTAGCAATATGTTGATACTTCGAAACCTAAAACTAGCCCAGATAATAAAATAAATAACAAAAGATAACGGTTTCAAAGAGATTTCTAAGACTAATTCTAACCCTAAGATTAACAATGCAAAAGATGAAATGTTCAAAATGGACCAATCCCTCATAAACTGATTCCTATTCAACCCAAATAAATATGCAATCTTACATAAATAGTGCAATCTTCTAAGGTATTAAATATTTTCAGACTATGAATATTCATTCAAGACAACCCTATTGTAATTGAAATGAACAAGCATGGATAATTGAACTAAGCATGGTTTTAAGTCCAGGCTAACTTTGCAAAGCAACTAACAATCAACTAACTGCAAAAAGTATGGACTAGAGATTGTTGCAAACACTTCAAGCATAAAACCCTAAAAATTATCAAACCATCTAACAACAAATAACTTAAGTAATTTCAAAGATAGAATATCAAGAACCATGCCAGATAAAACTCAACACAAGAAAGGCACCAAATCACAATGTCTTTCCTTGTATTAAATCATCCAAAGTGGGAACAATTGCAATCTTCTGTTACAACACTTGCTTGAAAAGATAAACTAAACTCTAACTCTAATTCTTTCTCTTACAATTCGCTCTAATGTAAAATTCATCTAACTTTTTCTAACTACCCCTTACAAATGAGGCATAACACCAAACTTATAGAAACCCCCCAAGATATGTCGACCCAATTAGGGTTTACAATAATAAACAGCCACACAACAAGTCAACAAAGAGAAATTTGAAATAATCATGAAATGTGCATTAAATGCACCAAGGTCATCCATATCGACCTAGGATCTCCAACAAAGTTCAACCCAATGCATGTGAAGGAGGAGGATAAATAATGGGAAGCACAAATTCTGATGTAGCATTGCATTAACTACTTCCTCCCTTTATCTTTAGCACACTCCTCCTTATCCTACACCATCAAAAATACCCTATCCAAGTCAGAAATAGGTGGCATAGGCAAAACCCTCATTGACTGGAGAATATACATCTCGCCACCATTCTCTCAACTGTTCTAAGCTAAGATGCTTTGGAGAAAATTTCTCTCCCTATCATCACCTCAAAGAAAGAAATACACTTATTGTAAACTTCAATCAAGGTACCCTCAATTTGCCTCCCTTGTTTGTATATCTTTTTCAAAGCCTTCTGCCTTATCGAGACATACTTCATTTTCTTGGAAATAGGCTCCCCTTGTTTCTCTACCTCTCCTACCACGTCTACATGAACATTCTTAATCTTGATCCTGAAAGGAGATCCCACCTTGGTTTTTCCCTTGGGGTCCTATTCAGGTGATTCCTTGGATGCAAAGTGAGACTCCAAGTCTCCCATGAGATCATAAGTGCATTCCACACCATCACTCTCAAACTCCAACATCTTATGCTTGAGCCAGAGCTTGGTATATTTAATTACCGAGGTCATGACCTGTTCTAGCTCTATCTTCTCTTCTTCTAGCCAATCAACTTCTCCAATTGGCTTATCCTTCACAACCTCAAAGTTATGGCCCTGGATCAAATTTCCATCCTCCTCAACCTGATTAGGAACAACCCTTATGTTGTACAAATGAACCAAGTTGACTGGTAACCTGGAAAACTTCTTCTTTTTGACCTCAAATTCATCACCAATGTTGGCCCAATAGTCTTCTAGGTCATCCTTGTGGTTTTATTCTCTGCTAGCCTTCTTCTGGGCTTCACTAGTTATATCAAACCTCAAGGCCTTTTGGAGTGGAAGGAGAGACCAAGAGTGCTCATCTCCTCCTCAGAAGCATGGGTTGAGTTAATAGAAGGGCATGCTTCATCACCAAATATCCTCAAAGGAAAATGACCACCAAACCCAGTCTTGTGCTTCTCCCTCTTCACAATTATATCAAAGTCACATATCTGTCTTGTGACCTCCAGAAGTACAACATGATTAGTAGGGTACCTTAAGAGTCTGTATGGAGCCCTCTGACAACAATCAATTCTTATGTATGAAAAGGTGGGGAACTGGATAAACCAAGCTCCAAACCTTTTGATAAACTCCTTGGCTTTATCTGAAATCAGAACATGCTCTACACCTTGGAGCAGTCTGGTGATATACATGGTGAATGCATCATTCACCCTTTTGTAGCTCGAGTTACCCAAGTGTAGCTATGGGTAAAATTCATAAATTACATCCTGTGTGAACACACCCCTCGTGTTCAATCCCTTGTATGGGTGGAACCTACCCAAAGCATAGAACAGGTAAGAGGTCATTGTGAAACTCTTGGTCTGCAGGACATTGCACATCTGTTCATGAATCATGGCACTTATTATGCCTGCCCAGTGGTAATTTGTACCCTATTCCATCCTAGCAATAACATGTAACATCCAATTTTTGAACATTCCTACACTCTTTAATCCTACCAACCTATTGAGGAGGGTGATGACATCATAATACTCCTTCCTGAATTTAAGTCTGACCAACTACTTGGGCAACTTGGAGAAGTGGGACTTAGGTTTTTCCAACCAAGAATTTATTTCCTACTAGGATTTGATGGTATCCTCTTCATAGAACTTCTTTGCCACATCCATGTCAAAATCGACCACATGAGACCTGTCAAGCATGTCAAAGGTCTAGGCTATAGACACAACATTCAAATTTTCCACAATCCTCCCTTGGGGACCAACTATCACTTGTGTACTTTTGTCATAGTGTCATGCACATTCAAGCACCAGCTCATAACATTGCACTATAGGAGGAAATCTAGCTACATGTGCCAATCTTGGTTCCAATTTCCTCTTGGCCAGCAGAGGAAGGCCCTGTGCTGCCATCCTTGTCTTGAACTCTTCAGATTCCCACAATCCAACATTGGTATCAGCTACCCCTGACCAGATGGAAGTAAGCTTGCTCTCCGGAATTCTACTCTTGATATCCATCTTGATCCTTTCTTCCTCAGAAACGGAAGAGCCCTCTGCACCTAGATCCACTACCTTACCCTTGGTTTCACTTGTCATTGCCTTACCTAATTCAACCTACATTTGACAAAGAAACCATAGTAAGGATCACATGGAATACAAGTTAATCAATCACAAAGATATGTTCATCCTTAAATACAAGCCCCATGATAAGCCAAAAATGCTCAAAACCTCATAAAAATTAGTCATCCCAAAGTTCGGGTTTTCAACCCTTCCCCGGAATCCAGGCTAGAGAGGAATTTTGGGAAATTCCCAGCAAGGTGGATTTCAGCGAAACAAGCAAACAAGCATCCAATAACCATTCAATCAACTGTTATTAACTAAGAAGCAGCATTAAGCATCTTAAAATAATTCCAAGTCAACTATCAAATGCATAAACATTAAGCAAACTTCACGCAATTCCTCAATTCTCCATTTTCAACAAAATATCAAAAAAATACGCCAGGGACGGAAATCCTTGAGAATAGTAATAATTCACAAACTCCGGGAAAATGAAGGAACCAAGAACTTTCGAGAAAATCCTAAAGGCACGGATTCCAATGAAACTAATGCAGTTTTCACAATTTAAGCCCAGTTTCGTGAAAATGACAAGGCAACGAACATTCAGAGAAATTCGAAGGTAGAGGAAATCCGCGAGGTAAGCAAAAATCTAGATCACAGCACATTTTGGGAAAACAAAGAGAAAACGAAAAATTCAGGGAATTATGACAGATAAGGTATTTTGCGAAGACTTTGAAAACCCGAATATCGACATTTTCTCTCGACCTCACTCAAATTGATCAAACGACCAAAAATTTGAGGATCTGGAGCTTGAAACTAGCTCGATTTGAACTTCCTACTGATCATCCTTAAATTTGAAGCTCACCCTAATGTAAATCGAGAGGGACTAGTGATGCCCTAGGCACAAACCCCTAAAATTCCACCATGGGAGTGCAGGATGAGCATGGGACCAACTCGTTTGTTGGAAATGGTTTGCAAAAGGCCCATCCCAACCCACACAAGTGAGCCATCTCATGATGAATCAAAAGGAAAGCTCGGAGACTCACTTAGAATCGACATTCGAACAAAATGGGAAAACCCTTAGCTTTGAAATGCATAACACCAAAACAAGCAGGAACTCAAACCCCAAGCATACCCAAAATGTCAAAGAAGCATGCGCATTCAACAAGAAAAAGCATGGCAATGCGAACAACATGAAAGGGCACCAAATGAAAACCAAAAACCCAAGCATCAATCGCACAACCCAATCATACCAATATTCCAACTCATAGCATGTACGCACAAATCATAAATTAATTCATTTGAATCATCAAAAGAGAGAAAGCGTGATGTACATACCATGAGGACCGAGAAGATCGAAATAGCAAAAGCTAGCAAGAAACCTCAAAGTTCAAGCAGAGTGTAAATGGTTTCCACAAAATCCAACTGCAACAATCGACCACAATCCCAATCGCACAATCCAACAACAACACTCAGGATCAAGCACTCCAGATCAAAAGGAAGCAAATGATAAAACCTTAATGACACAAAACTCCCAAAAGTCAACTTAATACCCACTATAAAAATTGCATAATTAATGCAGTCAAGATGGGTCAACCCAGAATCCGGGAATTCGACATAGAGAAAAACATTCGGAGAAATCCGGTCCTGACGAAATTCTGTGAAGGACCAGAATCTCTGGATTTTCAATGAAAAGCAGCTGTCATCGGGTTTCGAAAGGAAATCGGAGAATTCCGCCAGGAGTGGATTTTCCCGAGAGCAGTGAAAAACCCGGAATGAGTCCAAAACTTAAGGTTTTCAATATATATCATAGATGGACCATTCCAGCAAGAAAGATAAACATCAAAGCACACGCCCAAGCAAGCAAAACCTCAAAAACCAAAGGGCTAAAACACCAAGAACGAAAATAAAAAGAGCAAGAAAGAGGGTCCCCACTTTTAGTGGGGCGTGTGTGCAAAAAGGGCACAAGAACCTTCTTCATATGATCAACGATACTGAAAGTCGGGGAACTAACCTTGTGTTGTACTTTTGAAAATGTAGCTTCCTTCTACACTTGAACTGGTTGAGCTCTTGGTTGTTCCTTAGTAGGTTCAACTTGTTTCTACTGCTCTTTAGTAGGTCCAGGTTGTCCTCTTTGTAGAATTTGAACATTGTGTGAAGAAGAGGGTTGTGGCTACTCCTTTTGAGTTGTAGAAGTCTGATTTTTCTGTGGAACAACTTGTTGTTTGTCTTTTTATGCTCGATGTTTGTCAGGAGTAACTTACTATCTTAGGTCAATTGCTCTTTTCTTGGACCTCGTATTTGCTACAATAGAAGTGGCTGATTGATTTTGTCCTTGTATTTGATTTACTCCACAAAAATCATTCCCTTTCCAGTTCATCATGGCAACATCTTCATTATTCTGATGCATTTGATCACCTTGCTGATCATTATTTTCTTTGGCTGTATTTTTCGTAGCAGCATAATTGCTCTGTACCATTACGTTCTGATTAATTACTCCATTCATGCACATGGCCTGATTATGAGGCTGATTGTAGGGATAGCACCATAAGTAATCCTATGCCAAGTTGTTCTGAATAGGTACGAGCTCCTTAGAAGAGATGAAAACATTCTGATTGTATGGTGGCCTAGGGTTGAAATTCCTTTGCTCTCCTTGATTGTCTGTCTGATAAGGTGGTCTGTTTGGCTGAAAAGGTGCTTGGTAAGGCCTGAAATTTTGACATTTTTGCCTCTTAAGACTCACTAAGTCATTACTAACTATCTACAATAACTTTTCCATCTCCTGCTGAGTAGCCCTAAGCTCTTGAAAATCTGGTTATGCTAGAAAAGAATTATTCTGAGCAATTGGTTGATAGCCTAAAGTTGGTTCAACTAGAAGTGGGGCAATAGGAGGTATATGAATAAGCATCAAAGGATGAATATCTAGAAAAATCAGCATAGGAGGCCTTGGTGTAATTTTACCACCCTATCTAAGGTTTTTTTTTTCTCTAATATCAATATCATATGTTGTTGGTAATGTTAATCCACCCATTGATTGTATCATTAAAAAAATATCACTATTTAAGGCTCTGAGATAATAAAGAAAAGTATGATCAGGTGTCGGCCTTACCGTTGGTGGAATTCTATTCCAAGTCTTTTTAAATCTAAAATTAAAGCCAGACATCTGATCTTGTGGGGCTCTTTTGATAGTCATCATTTGCTCCACCAAAGAGAGATTATCTGACTTGTTTGAAAACTTCTTACTTAACTTATCTCCCATATCGTCCCATATTGCAACAAAATTCACTGGTAAACCTCGGAACCACTAAAGTGCTTTTCCTTTGAATGAAGCCGCTAATAGCCTCAACACCACATTCTCTTGAGTCACGTGATGAACTCCACAAAGTGAAGCTAAGTCTCTGATATGTTCGATTGGCATAGTCTTCTCTTCACCAGTAAAAAAGGGTAGAATTTTGAGTGCAGCAGCTGGTATATCATCATGCTGAGCCAAATTTAATGGGATGTCCCCATTAGATGGTAAAAATGCATGCGCTCTGGCCATTTGAGCTACTGGTATTTTGATATTCATGACTTGCAAAATTGGTACAAGACTTACCAGAAACACTGGAACTGAAAGTGTAGCAAAACTCAATGAACCTCTTGAAGGTGAGACTGAAATTCTAAAACTTGGTGAAGTTGAATGTCAAGGTTGCCTTGTTGACAGTCTACCTCTCCTTCTTGGTGAAGATACTAATGATTCTATTCTAAAGATATGAGAAACTAATTTGTTTCTCAAAGGCCTACCGGGTGTTCTCTTGGTTGTCCTTCCTCTTCTCTTTGGTGAAGACAACTGTAAGTATTCAAATGGAGAAGAAATTCTTCTTGTCTGAACATTTCTCATAAGCAACTTGCACTTGATCTACTCAAAATTAAGAGTGGAGTCGCCAAGTATATGAAACTTTAACCTCTGAAAGGCTGAAGAACTATTGTATATACCAGAACATTAGCTTGAAATTGTTGAATTTTTTACTCTAGTTTGTGATTCAGAGTCCCACCGGGCATGCCAAAAATTGTTATCATAGAGGATTTGCACCTGCATGCAAAGTTGTAAAAGTCTGCAATCCCATGTAAGATTCAAGTACTTTTAGGTTGTGGGTATCCTATTCGAAAGTAAACCTCTGGATTCTAGGTCGGCTTCCTACATGGTTTTCTGATTATGGACTTAATCTTTCAATGAATGCCTAATTAAATGTGTATTACATCTCTATTGGTAATGTATGCATGAAGTAGGACATGATTAATCATTGCTCTAACACCCTCTTTTACAATCTTGCAGATGCATTTGGAGCTCAGAGTTGCTGCAACCTGGAGACACAATAACTAAAGACATTGAATGTGAGAACAATTCGTCATTCTAGGTAATGATGAATCACCTTCTCTCTTATTCCTATATCATCTTCAGTTGTGTTGTGCACATTTCCTTTTTGTATTCATTATTGGATTATCAAAATCAAATTAGGCTACTCCCATGGCTTGTGTGGGACTTTGGTTTGTAAAATATGAATAAAACAACAAACATTACACAATTTCATGATTTTTCTGTTACAATTAGTTGCATAATAATACTGAAAATTCAAGAGTAATCAGATTTGTTTCAGCAATGAATACTTAGTAGAAAAAATTTGTAACCACTTGTGTACCTTTGAATACTGAATACAAATCAACTCTACCTATTTTGAGTTATAGTTAAAAATAGGTAACAATAACCTCAGTGGTTAGCTTCTTCACTTGTTCCACCAGCTCATCTATCTGCTCCTTTTTTGTAGTATTTTGTGCTGGGGAAGAATTTTGAAGATACACTGGATGTGTTATAGAAGAATTCAGTTGATAAGAAGGTACTTCAATTTTGCAAATATGATAGTATATTGGAATTTTGAGGATGAGCCGATGGGTTTGTATTCTACAAATAGTCAGGAACTAGTGGAGCTTGGTTCAATGGAGGACCTGGATGGCACTTATGGCAATTGAGGTACATGATTCAATAAAGGGGTTTGATGAGATAAAGCTTGGCTTACACCCTGAACCTATCCAGGATGTGCAATTTGGCCCAATGAAGGTAATGGTCCAGTGAGATGTTGGCCAAGATCAACACTTTCCTTAACTCCCTTTGCATACATATCCACTAAGTTTTGTGGGGTTTGGGTAGCTCTTTTTACTAAAGAAAAGGTGAGACAATCTAGGGCCTCACAATACATTATCCTAAGGGTCCTGCAACCTAGTGTAAGCATGATGAAACCTACTATTGAAATTATTAATTATATCAATCAACTCCCTCTTAATGGATGCAAACTGATGGTACAGTTGGGATGGGCTTATTGGGGCTATAAACTTGGAAATAAAAGCCTTCTTCAAAGCATCCCAAGTTTGGATTGACCCTGCAAGTAAATGAATGCACCAGTAAAATGCCTCCTTGCCTAATGAGTATGGGAAGAGCCTGCATGTGACATCTTTGTGGTGAATTATCCTATCTTTAAGGGCTGCCTCAAATATTCTCGTGTGTTATTTTGTAGTCATATAAGGGTCATTTGTGTGAAAATTAGAGAAGAAACCTTCAAAAAAATTGGGCATGCCATGATAGTTGTTGAAGGTCAAAGGTGATGGGTTGTTTTCTAACCAAGCCATTGGTGGAGGTGGGGGTGGCAATGGCTGATTTACAACAACCTGGGGTTGGGATGCAACAATCTGAGTATGGTATGAAGATGAAGATGAGTAATTGGATGATGTGGATGATGGGGAAGGTGGAGTTGGAGGTTGGGTGGGTGGTGCTGATGATGAAGCTTCCCCTTTCTTGGTCCTTCTAGCCTTGGTAGGGGTCTTTAACTCCTAGAACTCTCCTTTATCAGCTATAGATATGGCAACTCTATAAAACCTATGAGGAGAGAATGACCAAATTTTCTCTAGCTTTGTTCAAACAACCCTCCTTCTAGCACCAATTTTGTTGATGGGTGTTTTAGCATTGATTAACATAGACAAAACAAAAATTATTTGTCTCTTTTGAAAGGTGACTTTTTTCAAACAGACTTTCAAAAATAACCCCAAGGTCTCTAAGGTAAGGTCTTGACAATGCACAAACAACTTAGTGCTAATGTGTAATACTAGTAATCACAAAGGGCATTTATGGTGAAAATAAGGCTAAAACTTATGGATGTATGGTAAGGGTTTTGTAATATACAAGGAAAAATATAAACCTTAATAACAATCTCTAGATTTGGAATCTACCAACAATGCTCTCATAAAAAACAACTATTTAGTGATGCTTTCAATCCTAAACTAACACAGATTCAAAGAAATGACAAAAAATTCAAGATTTTGAGAGATATTTTAATCTAAAACCTAAGTGCAATCATGTGAACAATTCAACATTCAAGATGGAAAATTCCCCAATAACTAATTCTTGCTTAACCAAGATAACATCCACAGTATCACATAAATAGTGCAATCTTCAAAGGAATGTAAAGATTTTCAGATTGTGAAACATTAAAACATATACCAAGATTTGAATATTATGCATAAACATCCATAATTGAACTAATGCAATAAGATATGGCCCAGGCTAACTATGCAAAGTGACTTACAATCAGCAAGCCCCAAATAGTATGGGCAGAAAATTCATCAAACACCTTCAATACTTCATCTCCAATATGAAAGAACTTTATCTAAATCTGAAACTAATTAATTGAAGTAGCTTGGAAACATAGGAACCATGCACACAAATGAAATAGCACAAAAAAAACACCAAGTCAATGTCTTCTCTTATATTAACTTGACCAACTATTTGCAACAATTTTAGAATCAACCTTCCAAATGAGGAGAAACCTCATATTTATAGAGTGAAATACAAGTCCAGGGCTTAAAATCAATGATCCAGATTACATCAATATATGGGCACCTAAACTAGGCTGGCTAAAATAGGTTGGCCTCATACAATTCTAATGCCCATTTAAAAATTCAAAATAAAAACATTTAAAACCATTTTTAAATGAGATGCCCTTTTAAAATATTAAATAAAAGCACATGGCACTGATTTCTAGGTGGTTGACTTGTTTCTTTAGATTTCTAATGAAGAAAATCATAAAACTCAAGGTAGATGTGCCCTTTATTCACCCTCTTTTCCCATTTTTCCCTCTTGGAAAACTCTTAAAATTTATTTAATACCCTATTTAGGTAATCTTGGCTGGGAGTTGGGATAAACTTAAGTCTTAAAGTGATAGACTTTAATTCATTTTCATGTTTCTTCAATATTTTATCCCAGTCTATCCTCGATTCTTGATACTTATGCATTATTGTGACATACATAGTAGCATCCTCCAAGTGATTTTTGTAACAGCTCTATCTTTTACATGTGAATAAGCATATTTTCACCATTGCATCAATATATCAAACTTTATGTAATCTTTTCTTAGACTCTTACCCGTCATTACCTCAAGAAACAAGGTGCAGCCAACAATGATATCACTTAAGTCACTCTATATTTTTGCAATCTACTCCAGATCTTTATCCATTATCTCCCTTATGAATCTGAAGGCTTCAATCCATTCTTTGGGCTTATTGATGTCCTCAGAAGTGAGAATACCTTCTTTAACCGACACCTCCTCAAGAATTTTGATCACTTTCACCAATCTAACCATGGATTTATCATCACATGTCTTGCATTTTTTTGCTATTTGTTGTATAGTATCCCGAAAAGAAATAGTTTTCTCATGTAGCTATATGATCTCTTCAATCAATGGAATACCCTTTTGATATACTCCTTCCAACCAGTCTTGAGTTACTTGTACTGATGTCTTCATCTTCTCCATTTCATTGATGGAATCTTTGGACAAAATACTAGGTTGTGTAGATGTTCCTACCTTAGTTTGAGTTTGAAGAGGCTTGACAAGATGTTGAATATACCTTTGCAATTCTTCAACCTACTTCTGCAACTTTTCTTTTACTTTCACCTCTTTGTCCAATCTTTTCAAAAGTATCCAATGATCCTTTCAGACCTTCTGCTTCTTGCTTCTTGGTGGATGGGCCCAAGTTGATGGTTTGAACATTATAATCCTTAGGAGTAGCCTCCTCTTTATTCTTCTTAATTGCAAGGGGTATCAATGTGGAACACCATGTTATTAGAATCATCTCTTGTAATCCTGGAGATTGCCCTAGCTTTCTTCTTCTCATTTGGTTTATTCAAGAAAACTAAGCAACTAGCCCAATCTAGAACTATATCCTCAATTATTATAGGTTTAGGCTTGAGGCTTTCCTTAATCCAATCTGGATCAGTTGACACTTCAATATTTGTATCAAGGTCAACATTATTTTGTCCTTAGAGGTCTTCTCCTTTATTCATTTCTTCATCCCAAGGTTGTTCTTCCTCCTTATTTGTTTCATCATCCTTCCTTCCCTCATGGATTTCCTCTCTTCTGGTAGATTCAACATTAAGTTCTACCTTTTCTTGTTCCTTTTCCCTCTCTATCTCTGAAACATTTACATTGAATTCCTCCCCAAAATTGCTAAGATCTCCATCCTTGGGAATCTCTAGTTCCTCATCTAATTCCTAATCTTTGGAAACATCTTCAAATGTTGTGTTCTTTGTTCCTATTTCCTCTTCCTTGTCAGAAGGAAAATTCTTTGAGGTGACTCAAAGGGGATGTTTTATGTGATCACTTCTTTTGTAGCTTTCTCTTTATCGAGTTGTGATGTTTGTGCAACCTTCTCCAATTCTGCAGCCACTCTTTCTATGTTATCAAGGTTGTGAAATGGAATCCCTGACTGAGGAGAAGCTTTCCTTGTATATACCCGAGTTCTTTCCTCAAAACTCTCAACAATGATTGCTTCTTCCTGTGTTCCTCCCTTTGTATTGTGTGGGTTCTCCTTACTATCTTTGTCTTTCTGCTTCTTCTTAGGAGGAGAGTCACTTGCACCACCTTTACCTCTTCCTCTAAGTAGTCTTATTTTTAGAGGTTGAGGTTGAGGAGATACTTATTCAATTTGGTGAGGAACTTAGTTGGCTTCCTCTTGTTTGGGATAGGCTTCCTTTTAGGATTTTTTGTTTTGGCCTTACCCCTTTGTTTCCCTTTTGTTCTCATTTTGATAACAAATGGATCATCCTCTTTTGATTCTTCTTCTTGAACAACATCAAACTTATCTTCTTCCTTCTCTGATTCATCATCTAAAGAAGATTTTGATTCCAAATCCCCCATCAATTCATATGTGGGCTTGATTCCATCTGCCTCCAATTCCAATATTTTGTGCTTAGCTCACTATTTGGAGTACTTGAGAACTGCAGTAGTGACTTGGGTTAGGTCTGTTATTTCTTCCTCAACACAATCTATTGGAGGGAGAGGCTTATTGATACTTTCATATAATCATGGTATTGAATCACCTCTCCATCATCATCAATTTGATTCAGTACTTGCATGACTCTGTACAACCTTATCATTTTCAAAGATAGCCTAGAGAATTTTCTTTTGAATACCTCCAATTCATCTCTATAGTTTGCTTAGTAATCCTCAATATCATCCTTATGTCTATAGTGTCTAGAGGATGCCCTCTGTGTTGTTACATAAGGATCAAAGAAGTACCAGGAGGTATGTGTGGAAAAGTGGAGGTGTGACATCTCAATTTATGAGTGTTGAGCACTTTAGAAAGAAGGAAATGCTTCTCATTCATTAATTTCCAAGGGGAATTCTCCTCCAATTCCTATCTTATGCATATTCTTAAATTTTTTATCAAAGGCCACCAGTTGTCTTGTCAATTCTAACAACACAAACTTGTCAGTAGGGTACTACAGGAGCATGTATGGTACCAAAGGACATCCTTGAATTTTGATATATGTAAATTTTGGGAACTGCAAATACCAATATCCATATTTCTTCACAAGCTCCATGGCCTGAGCTGAAATCCTCACATGCAAAGATTCCTACAATGTCCTTGTGATGTACATGGTGAATGCATCATTCACCCTTATGTAGTGTAAGGTGCTTGATAGATGTAGTTGATGATAAATATCATACACCTTATTCTCTCCAATAATTCTCCTGTAGCTCAATCCCCTGTATTTGAATCTCCTTTCTAGCATGTAGACAATGTAGAAAGTCATTGTGGACTTCCTTGTATCCTATAATGCTCTTAATTTTCTATCCAAGTTGTCATTGATCAATCCTTCTCAAGGGTAGTTAGTGCATTTCTCTATCTTTGCAATCACAGAAAACATCCAGTCCTAAAACATTGAAGCCTTTTCTAATCCCATCACCCTGTTGAGGAGAGCGATCATATCATTACACCCAACCTTGAAGTTAGTTCTATATAAATTTTTTTTGGAAATTTAGAATAGTGTGACTGATAGGCCATCATTAGTTCCTAACACTTTAGTTAAAGATATATCAATTATGTCAACCAGGTAGTGTTCAAAGGTTGTATGCAATAGGGAAAATTTTGGCCATATCACTCTTAGCAAGATTTTCTAAATTTTTGAAAATAGAAACTAAACTAGGAAACATGAAATTTCTTAAACTAGAAAGCATGAAATTGTTAAGCTAGAAAGGATTAAATCATTAAACTAGAAAATATTCAGATTCCTATTCTAGAAAGAATTTAAATTACTTAAGAATTAACACTTGTAGTTAAACTGTGAAATTTAAATGAAGAAAACTAACGGCTAATGACTAACTACCAATTGAAAGTACAAACAACTTTTAATTAGCAATAGGAGTGGGTGCTCCAGAATTTCAAAGTAAATAGAACTTAAATATTGTAAACTCAAAACCACAACCTACAGGAACACATGAATCGACACAAAATAACATTCATCTAAATTTAACATGCAAAAAATGGAGATAACAATATTAACAGGATAAATACTTATCTACTCTACGAAATCCCTTGAGTGGCCAGCTCTCGGGCGTTCCTACGTTTAGCTCAAATCACACAAACTTTTGCATCCTCAAAAAAAATCCATCCATGGTGCTTTCATTACTTAGAACAATTGATTTGGAATAAGACTGGCAATATTTACTTATTCATATCATAAAAGTGTAACAGAGAGAACATAATTGAATAGTGCTCAAAGCATATCATAACAACATGCATTGCTTTTGGCGGTTACACATATATACTATACTACTTACAAAATCCTAAATTTTAGATGGTGGAAGATCACCATTGAAAAAGTCTTTTAACAGAATTACAACTAACCAACTAACTGAGGTTCATAACATAAAACATAATAAACGCTTGGAGTGGAGCCATAAAGTCTTAAACATAAATTTAACATAAAGCTTAAAAAGTCTTCCACTTTGCACGCCTAAATTTTTCGTGCCCAAACTTTCGGCACTCTAACTTCAATAGTTAGAAGTCCACTCCACTCATAGGTCATGCATAAGTATTGTACATTGACTTAAAGTCTATACCATTAGATCAAAATTATCCAACTAATATCAATCAATTTAAGAAATAAGATTTATACATCATTTTATACAAAGTAAACAATTATTGCTCCTAAAAATACTCATTGGCATGGCTAAGGTGGTTAACAAGAACAAAGAAGGGTATTTAGCTTGTCAAAATCATGAGGTTATTTATACCTCATCAGTGACCTAGGCTTAAGTCAATCCATGAGGCATTATTCATCCCCAGTGTCCTCTCTGGGTTATCAGTATAGAACTTCTTCACCTTATCAATCTTGAATTTCACCATTTTTTTGTGGGAAGGAATGCCAAAGGCCTTAGCCAAAGATTCCTCAGTTATATTTGCTAGTATCCTATCCTATGGGCTAATGATCATCCTTATGTTTGAATTATAGTGCTTTGAGAACTCCACTATCAACTCTAGGCATTGGATGAATGGAGGAAAACCTACTGCCTAAGCCAATCCATTGTGCACCAACCTTCTGGCCAATTCTGTTGGAGCATAATAGTACATTCTCTTCTTGAAATCCTCCAGATCAATATGCCCTATGTTGGTATCTCCAACCTCTCCCCAGTAAGATGTGATCTTGGACTCTGGGAGCCTTCCTTTGAAGTCATACTTCATCTTTTCCACCCTAGTAACCGCTTCCTTCATTTTCTCATTTTTCTTTCTTTTCCATTCCTTAGACTTGCTTAACTCTACCTGCATCTATTAGTCAAAATACCATAATTACTTGAAATTCTTAAATATCTAAAAAATGGTTAGTAAAATCTAGACCTTCCATTTGGCAACATATAAGATTATATTATCAATAAGGAAACCACATGAATTCACATCAAAACCCTCAAGTAAAGATCAAAGACAACCATTGGGTTGATGAGTCAGACATGGAATTCAGAGAATCCACTAGTGTAAGGATTTTGTGAAATCCAAGACTCCATGGAATCCACAAAACAGTCTCCATTGAGAAATACAAAGCCTTGTGGATTCAATGAAGCTTGGCTTATTGAAAATCCATCATTCTTAATTTTATCATCTAACCCTTGGATGATTTTAGCATTATAAGAATTTAACCCTAATCACATAAATCATAATCAATTCATAACCTTGGAAAAATCCAACATTCAAGAAATCAATAGAACAACACATCAAATAATCCCTTCAGAGGTGGAATTCATAGAATATAGGACCTCAAGAAATCTGCAATGACAAACCCATCGGGAAATCCAAAGCCCCATGGATTCAATGATAAAGGCATAATCAGGCAATTCAAAACATAGCAAATTTCACGAAACTGGGTCCATAAGAGATTCCAAGGGCACACGAAATTTGTGGCAAGTTATCAATCAAAGTTTTTGTTAATATGTGGAATTAGCGAATAGACCAATATCAGGTAATCCACCATCTCAAGGATTTGGTGATGAGTGCAGTTTCAGGTTTTTCAAACTCGCAAGTATTCCACAATGGATTAAAATTTGAATGACTAAGTCTTAAATTTCCCTACCATGTGAGTTTTCAAAATTTTATGGGCATTTCCAAAAGCATAGAGGGAATTTGAATTAACATCGAAACTTGGCATATTACCCTACTATGAGATTGACCTTTTAACATTTGCATTCTTTTGATTTCGATCTTTAATGACAAAGTCAACCTAGGGTTTCAATATAAATGCATTCAACAACTAGCTCAAATGATGCAAAGGAAAACAAGAATTAACACAGGCCATGAAATGAAACTATGCGGACATCTTAGACAATCATCAAAGATAAACCCTAATTCCAATCCCACTATCTATAATCCAATCCATTAATCTATAAATGATGTGCTAAATGTAGATACTTATTGATTCCCTAACTTGAGTTTATCAAATTGCATTTAAATCAACTATCGATCATATGAACCCTAGTTCACCAAGAAAAATACATAAAATGCAATGACCTATCTTACTTTACATTCAAACAAAATAAGAAATCGATTGCAATGATTTAGAATGCAAAGAAAGCGTGATTAAATCAAAACAACACCAAACATCAATGAATTCATGCACAAATTAACATGGAACGGCAGGGTTAAGACATTACCTTTGATCTCCAATGAGGAAAATAAAGCACACAACAATAACTAAAACCCTAGATACAGATGGAGAAATCAACGAACTCAAGTCACCAAAACCCTAGTCTCAAATCACACAATGCACTTCAATCCCCAAATGCTCAGGCTCTCAAATAGAAATATCTAAAATGGAATAAGGAAATAATGAAAAAATTAACTTAAACCCATTCAATTTGTCCCCATTAACATTCTCGTACGTGCTTGAATTGCCATTTATGCAAGATCCGAGAATCCACTCCTATCTGTAATTAGCAAAGGGAGGTGTGTCAAGGAATTCAAAGCATCATGGATTTGGCGATGCAAAGGACTTCAGACATTTCAAAGACTCCTAGATTTAGTGATGAAAGGAACTTCAGTGAATCTAGGCAAGCATGGAATTCATGAAAAGAGACCTCTCGGGGATACCAAGTGATCATGGATTCTTTTAACCTAAGCCAAACTTAGTCATTCAAGGGACTTGGTGATGTTTCAAAGGTTCAAACATGGAATTCAATGCTGCAAACACACTCACCTCAAACATTTTGGCAATCATTATAAGCTCTAGAGGTAATGCTAGCAAAATTCAAAGGACCTATCCCTTAAGGGGAAAAGGAAAAATCTAAGGCAAAAAGAAAAAAAGGGGGATCCCTTCTTTCAGTGCGGTGTGTGTGTGAAAAAGGCACAACAATAGCTAGTAGAAAATGGGGGTACATTAGGGCACCCAAGCCTTATATATAGGCCATTTATGGTCAATTTACTCATTTTTGTTCATTCCTTTTTGAAATTTTTAGAGTGTAGTGAGCTTAAGGATACATGTTGTAGAGTTATGACATGCATTCTAGAGAGTAGCCATTGAGTGACATGAGTGCAAATGTATGAACAACTTGAGGGAGTAGACACAATAGTACACACCCTATCTCGTATTTAAAATTTTCTCATTTTTGTGTAGATTTAGGGCTAAAAAATAGAGGAATGATTGTAAAGCAAAATTATATGCCATAATTATTGTCGTAAGTGATGCAATTGTTAGATTGTATGATGCATTTATTTTTTGGAAACACAAGTGATTTTTGCGGCACATTCAATTTGTGTGCTGCAATCACTTTTTGTGACACATGTGAGTTATATAGTGATGCATTTGAATTTTAGCACCACAATTGAATTAAATGACACATGTGCTTGGAATGATGCATTTGAGTAAATGTGTGACACAATTGCCTATCAACTTTAAAAAAGGCACCCAACATCAAAATATTTAGGTTTGAATTGGTCAATTAGGTTGAGACAAAGATTATGACTGACCTAGTATGTTGGTTCAGCACATGAGAGATTGTTGCTCCTATATACATGTGATTTGACCTACATCTTTAGCCATGTGACACCATGTAGATATGTTCTGCATGTATTAGGATTTTACTACATCACTTTCATGCTCAAGATTAGGGATAATTAGGGCCTGATTACAACATTGGTTGAGAGGTGATACTATGAGACTAGCTCATTTCATCTACCCACTAGAGAGGTTACAATGAGCCTCAATGACATATGGTGTATCCTCCAAATTTTGATCCATGGTGAGAGGGTAGTTTACGACCTAGATTTTCGGTTGGCAGCCATGGTCAAATGTTTTGAGATAGAGGACCTCAACATTAATGACTATGAGATCCCATGGGATACATTAGCCCATATGAGCACCTCATTGTTGTGATATGCAATGTTTTGGATAAAACCTTGGTTTCTGATAGACGAGGCCATGGGTTCCTATTCAAATGGGCATGAGTGTTGGAGAGTCTACTAGGACATAGTATAGTTTATGTATGGGGACCTTATGTACTAGCTATGCTATACTTCCAGTTGCATGGTGTAGCTTACAAAGATGCATGCTCTATTGGATGTGGAGTTACATTGCTACACGTTTAGGCATGAGAGCATATTGTAGTGTGTTGACCAGTGACCGACAAAGGGCTACCCGATGAACTACCATATGCTCATATATATGGTGATATAGTCACATAGAGTAATATGGGCAATGTTAAATATTGGAAGCATGAGTTGGATATGCTTGTGGGGTTTACATGGAGACTGTACAGACAGTTCCAACCTTGGGATGATGATGCCAAGAATTTTTCCTACTATAGATAGACATAGTATTTGATTGGATGCATATTCCAATCACAACACATCATTGACAAGAAGCTATTAGAGTGAGTGTTGTGATAGTTTTGGGAGCATCAATATGTTCTCGTTGGGTAGGTGATGTTTTCTAGATTGTTACAAGAGGTGGGGTAGTGGGGACTGATGATCAATCCATAGGTTACTTTCCAAGAGTTTGATGGGCTCTAGTTAGTATAGTGGGGAGCAGGTCTAGTGGTAGAAAATGTAGGTACTATGTTGGAGTATGATGCATGGTTTTCTATCCGCATGCCAACACCTTTGATAGATCCTAGGTTACTCGTTCCTTGAGAGAAAAAAGGATGAGGTAGGGGAGGGTGGTTGAGGGGTAGGGAGAGGCAAGGATGATTATATAGATGATGGAGGAGGTAGAGATGGAGGGAGAGACAAATGTAGAGGTATTATTGTGATTTTGTAGGTACTATTTCCATTTATCACAGTGGAGGAGGGGGTGTAGGAAGAGGTGGTATGCGAGGAGGAGGTATGGGTGGAGGAGGAGCTACAAGATGTTCCCATTAGAAAGGCACTAAAGGATGTGCTTGTTCAGGAGTGAGAGTTCAAGGTTGTGTTGAATCCTTCTCAAGTACACATTGTTGCCTTACAAGTGTAGATTTTAGCACTATAGGCTCAAGTAGCACAACTTACCATTGAGAGACAAATTATCAGGGAATTTAGGGTAGAGTAGAGAGAAGTGAAATCTATCAAGACTATGACTGGGCCCATAGAAACGTTAGTGTAATAGCTATATTAGGTGGCTTAGGGGACCCAATATTATAGGGACTTGTATGAGGGTATTGTGCCACGATAGTAGAGGGCTCCCAATTATACAACCAATAGGTCATGGAGAAGATCTCATTCTAGGAGTACTATTAGTAGTAGTAGAGTAGAGGGTTCGTTGAGACCACCACAACCACAACCAAGGGCATAGACAGAGTAGGCAGAGGCAAGACCATATGAAGGTAAACAAGATAGGCCATCACCTTCAAAGAGTGGCGGAAACACTAATTGTCCTTGACTACTATTATTTTATTGAGGCACTCATGTATATTTTGATTGAACCTATGAGCTCTATTTTTATAAACAATCATTCTGATATTGTACATTGACACAATATATATATATGAGATGTATATTTTGGTGATGACTATATGATGTCTACATGTGTTGATATGCATATTTATATGGTGGTTGATCTTTTTATTCATTCTATGCTTATGATGGCTCCTATATGATGTGTATATGATTTATGCATGGTATATTTTCCTATGATATTTTTTTCTATATGATGTGATGATGTATCCGATGCCTAATATGATGTAAGTTCTCTATATGATGCTTATGTGATTTATGATGCATGTTGAGTTGAATCTATTATGTGTAATGATAATGTGTGGTTACTAATGAATAAATGGATGCCTATGATATTGATTAATGCCCATATTTATAATGTTATGTATGGATATCTAATGGATGAATGGATACCTATGATGTTGATTAATTCTTATAAATGGATACATGTGTTTACGTATTGTGTTTATGCTTATATCATCTATATGTTGAATGAATAATGTACATATCATTATGCTTATGAAATGTCATGCAATGTTATGTATGATTCTATGTTCATGATGATTCTATGATTTTATGGGATGTAATGGAATGTGATATTGATGATTTGATGAAATGTGATGAAAAGTGATTTATTTATGATTTTATACAAAGTTAATTACCTAATAGGTGTATGGGCATGTGTATGATTTTTTTGTTGCATAGACGATTGTCATTGCACCAAGAGATTGACATGATAATTCTTGATACAACAGCTAGAGTTAATGAATCAATGGGAGGAAATTCAACCATGACATGAACCCAAGCACTGTGTTGCACGACACAAGGAGACTGAGGGCACATAACCTACAACAATCCCCCCAATGCAAGATAGGGTTTCAAACTCATGAGCCAGGCTCTGATACCAATTTTTGCACAAACGATTATCATTGCACCTAAATATCAACCTATTAATGCCCGATACAATCTCCAAAGTTAATGAATCCACAAGAGGCAATTAAACCATGTCACGAACCCAAGCGATGCATTGCACAACACAAGAAGACCAAGGGCACACACCTTGCAACATTTTTGACATGAGTGTGAATGTAGGATGATGCAATTGATGCATTTGTTTTTGTATGCCATATCACTCTATCGAAATGACTACGAGGACTAAAAACATAAATTTTAGCTAGAATAAAAGGTTAATAAGAAGTGAAGAATGGTTAGAGTGATTGGTCATGTAGATGAAAATATCGATTGAAATGGATCTAGATTGATGTATGATTGGTAGGATAGATTTTGAGCTTTCATTAGTGCATGAATATCATCATAAAGTGTTTTTATTTTTAAAATGGATAATGTACACCAAGGTCTATAGAGACCAAGGTGCAAAATGTCATTCCTTTACATAGACAGACACATTGTAGACAAGGAGTGTCATGACTCATACTAGTGCCAATAGAACCCTATCAGAATATGTGAGGAAGTAACCACAAAGCATGTTGATCCTAATACAAGAAAGAATTAGATGGAATTTTACTTGCATAAGATGTTTTGATTATGCTAAATGGAACCCCAATCACACACAAGGAACTTAGTTGCCTCAACAATATTATCAAGACAAACCACAATAAAAAATAAAAAGGAAAAATTCATGATCCATCCTCGCTCCTCTAATCACTTGTGGACATCCTCAAGTAGCATAGGAACATGAAAAAAGATAAATCAAGTAAAATATAAAACTCGTTGGATCAAACGATTCAAAAACCATTTATATATTCTTTCCAAAGATGAGTAATTTCTTGATAGGATTCAAAGGATTGTGTTTGGTCTCAGGAATGAAAGATATTGCATAAGACATCTAGTCTAGTTTTGATGATGCAACATCCTATATAAGACAAATGTGAACCACCAAAAATGAAGAAGGGAAAGAGGATTCCCCAATGAGCTTCTAGGGTTTTTCACCCTAGGAGCTAACTTTTGGATGAATGTCTCTCTTTCACACTTTGTTCATCTTAGGGTTCATTCAAAGGGGGTTAGGGGATTAATGTGAATGTCTATGGAGTGCCCTAAATTTAATGAACAAAAAATAGAAGCTAATCTAAATGCAACAATGAATGTAATAAACTATGAAATATAACTATGTTGGAAAACACATTATGTTATGCAAATAACCTAAGAAATGTACATTAAACTAAAACATAAAGCAGGAGATGAAAGGGGTGCACCTCGAAATAATTTGGAGACTTGATTGGAGGTTGAGGATGCTATTGAATCTAGAATCTAATCCTGCTAGGACACTTATGCCATTTTGGGCGACCTAGTCCTTTTTCGGGGTGATTTCAGGAAACTGACCCGAGGCTTATTTCGGCCAAATGAGTATCTAGATCCACAAAATCTCTAGAAAATATGCACTTTGGGACTAGGTCGCCACAACTAGCAGGAATGTCCCTTTTGTCTTTTCTAGAAATCTAAAGGTGGAAACGACGGCTCTTGATCCACACTTTCTACTCCTCCAGGTATCCAATCTAGAAAGTGAAGATTCTAGTCTATAGAGGTCTTCCAAGTTTCAACTAGGGTTTCTTCAACCTTAGTGAGCTTGGATGATTTATTGAATGATCTTCCACCTGCAAAACACCTAAATCTACAAACACACATGCAAAGAGGAGACAAATGTTAGCGTTAGAGATTAGGGGTTTGCCTTGGTCAAATACCTTTGATGATAATCAAATCCAAATGATGAAAGATAAGGAAATGAATCATGAAACAAAGGGAGAGATAGATTTGCTACCTTACCATGATGTTTGATCTTGAGTTGCAACAATGAAGGTTTAGCCCTTGAATGCTTCAATAATGATGTCTTGTTGACCTAGAATTTGAAACCCTAGTTTGCTTGAGAGGAAGAGGAGTTGAGAGAGAGAGAGGTGGAGAAGAATGAGGGTACCTAATGAGAAATTAGGGTTTTGAAGCTTATTTATACAAGTTATGCCCTAACTTGCCCGAAATAACTTCATATTGACCGACCTTAGGGTTTTAGAGACCTAAATCTTGATAGAAATTAACTTAAAATGTTATTTTAAGCCACATGCGACTAGGTCACCCAAGGTGGTGACCTTGTCCACTTGGGCATCTTTAAGTGTTTTTGGGTAATTAAAATGTTATTATTTGTGTTTTTCGGGATTGTCTTCTGAAAAATCACCAAGATAGGACATGTATGAGGATTAAGGGGTCATTAAGGGGTCATTAAGGGTTGATTAAGTGATGACAAGCCTAGAAGAGCATGAAAATGTCTTGCAACACCTTACAAAACTTCGTCACAAGGATTGGAAATGGGTTAAAATAGGCTAAAAATGGTCCAAAGTCCATAGGAAAAGGTCCAAATGAGCGAAAAGTGACAAAGTCCTCAATTTTTGGTGACACAAAATGATAACTGGTAGGGATAGATTATGATGATAGATAATGGTGATTAGGCAACTAATCAGTTAGGTTTGGAGGCAAGTTTGATAGTTTTTTTGTTATTTCATGATTTTTTGAGTTCAGTTTTCTATAAGAATTTTTGTGGTTGATCAAAGTGTCAATCTTAGCAAGGGAAAATTTATTATGGAAAGTGGATCATGAATGTGACAAATTTATTATGGAAATTGAATTGTGATTAGTGATTTCAATTATGATATATATCCTCTAATTTCATGCCAATGATCCCATCTAAAAACCTAGGTTGAGGATTTCCCCTAGTTAGGTATAGGACCAGTTATTACGAAAAGCATCAGGTGGGTTGATTTTCTTATGAATGGGTATGGAAAGAAAGTGATGTGAAACATCAACCATTCTCATGCCATGAGAGGTGTGACTAGTTTTTTTATGGTTATATAGGGGAAAGTGGGATTTTGTTATGAAGGAGCATATGGTCGAGTTATTGTGGATAGAATGATGGTAGATGGAAGAGAAATGACCTACTACACATGGTGCCTATTTTCCAGGGTTTCACAATGGTACTTACCCAAAGCACCACCAAAGTGGTTTTCACTACTGGATGAATTATTTCTCTTTAATTTTTTTTCTTTTTTTCTTTTTTGTATTTTTTGATGTTTTTTTTTTGGATTTTTTGGATTTTTTTTAGAAAAATGGGATGTGATGATACTGTGATCATGGTGGATTCTATTTAAGAGATGGAGGATGATGATGGGTATGGATGGGTATGGATGGTATGAGATGGAACATAGAAAGTGTGATATGGTGTGGATGGGAGGAGCTAAAGCATGATCCCTAAAGTGTGCACTACCTGGGCCATCATGCTTCACCCCAAAAGGAGATTGGACAAGCATTGAATTAGAGCATGCCAAGGGGTCATCATCAAAGGTATGTTGAGAGACATTTCCAAGGGGGGTGGAATGACATGGCGTGTGTATAAACATGGGTGGATTAGGTAAAGTGTATGGGTTGAAGAAAGATGATACAGATGAAAACTTAGGATCAACAAGCTCATTTCTTGATATTTTGCTTTGATAGATGACCCCAATTATTTTGGATGAAGGGGCGTAATTGGAGATCAATTTTTTCTTTCTTTTAAGTTTTTGAATTTAATTTTTGACTTGTCAAATAGATTTTGATTTTGATTTTGACTAAAGGAGTTTTCTTGATCTTTCTTCCTTTCATTATTAATTTTGGAACTCCTTTTGATAAAGGCTTTTTGATTTTTGAATTTTGATTGACAATATTATTATTTTGGGATGATACTTGTTGATCCAAGTCTAGGAGATGGATGGAAGTGGATGAGTTTGATGAAATGATAAATATGTGTGGTTCATTGAAGAGATTAGTGATGCCTTCAACATATTATTCATGACTATCCTTTTTAACACTATTAATGTCAAAGGAAGCTTGCACATCCTTAACAGATTGACAAGTAAGCATAGTAGAAGCAACATTTGGAGATGCATACCCTAACCCAAGATGTTTGAGATGGAATGGAAAGAATATGATCTTGGGTTTAAAGGGGGGTGGTCTTGGATGTCCTCAATAGGATCATGATCAAACATGGGATTATCATGGACATAAAAGGATTGGAATGAATTGGATAGGGGTGCGGGCTGAATATGGAAGGCCTATTACTCATATTCTCCAATATTGAGGTATTTTACCTTAACCTTGATCTCTGAGGGATTGTGAGATGTGGATAGAAATGAAGGATCAATATGTGAAGATGAAGGTGGGGATGCGATGTTGGTAGGACAATATTGTGAAAAAAATAATTGCTTTGTAAGAACTTACAATATTAAAATGGATTTGGATCAGTGTGTTTAGTCACTTTAGTTCCATTGTAAGAGAAATTTATCCATTGATGGAATGTAGATGGAATAGCTTGCATGGCATGGATCCATGGGCATCCTAGGAGGATGTTATAGGGGATATTAAGGTCTAAGATTTGGAAAAAATTCTTAACAATAACTGGTCTGATCTGGATGGGTAGCTTGATGGAGCCTTTAGATTCATGTTCAACTTCATCATATTATTTAATATTAATCTCTATGTGTGGATTGAAAACATCATCAGAATATCCATGTTACTTTATTGGACTTAGGCTGTCAAGATTAAGTCCTAATCCACCATCTAGCAAAACTCATTTGATTTTATGTTTATTGATAAAGACTTCAAGATGGAGGGCATGATTATGGTGAGGCTTATGTGAAGGGAAATCATGCTCTGTAAATGTAACATGGTGAGTGGTAGTGATATATCCTACCATGGCCTAAAATTGGTTGACATTTAGGTTAGTAGGAACAGAGGAATCATGTAGATATTTATCTAAGATAGCCTTATGTTCAAGGGATATACATAGTAGCTCAAGAATGGATATCTGAGTAGGTATCTTCCCTAAATGATCCAAGAGGTTACATTGGTTTGTTAGTTGAGATTTGGAAGTGGCCCCTTGTAGAGTCACTTTGGATCTATGTGTGGTAATTGCACACTTAGGATTCTTGCTCTTGATGATTATAGTTGATAAATTATTGTCAATTTGTTGGATACATGGTTAACCATATATTTATAAGTGACATGAGTGTAGTTGGTATTGTCTTTGATATATGTCCCTGAACTAGAGGTGTTTCCCTATCCATGATTTTGTAGAGGATCTTTGATATGGTATGATCAATGTTAGAAGATCCATGTGGATTATAAATCACTATATCTTCCTACTCTATGATATCTTATATAATGTTCTTGAATTTAAAGCACACAAAATTTTTATGCCCTTTGGTCTTGTGATACTCATAGAAGATATTGTCATTCCACTAGGTCGGTTTGAAAGGTACTAGCTCATAATGTCTTACTTCGAGAAGATGAATAATGTTGGATTGCGGTAGCTTCTTTAAAGCTAATTCAATTGGCTCCCCTAGGGGTGTGTATTTTCATCTTGGATTCATGTTAGTCCTCGGAGGACCACATTGTGTGTTGTTCTAGATTGTGTTTATCAATTGTTCATGAGTTTGTAATTTTTTGTTGTTTGATGTATGAGTCACAAGTGTGGAAGGTTCTTTAAGAATAATAATAGTATGAGCCTTATTTATCAATTATGCATCTACCACACCATCATTTGTTACATTTTTGTTTTGTGACCAAAAATTGGTTTTATCATGTGATATTCTTGGATTCCTGTTCTAGTCTCTTTGAAAATGTTTACTAGTCCTTTTGTAATGACGAATTTCTCCATAGTATATTTTGTATATTTTAAGTCAATGATATGCAACCAATAAAAACTTATGAATTTTTATTTTTATAGGTTTGTGGATTTAACAAGCATTTAATTGTTATGGAAAATAAAATTTCTAGATTTTCTTTGATACAATATTGTTGAACATTTTGTTAATGCTCAGTCATAGAGGAGATGTGAAAAAGAAATGGCATAGTTTGGTCTCTCAAGAAAACTAAAGCTAATAGGTAGTTAACACATGCAAGAGGCAGCTTGTGATTGAGTTTCATTTTGAAACTTCTTCTCTATGCCACTATCATTCATAGAAGTTTACATGGGTGAAGGATCTTAATCTATTTCACCTCACTATATTTAAGAGCTCCATCCACATATTTTCATCGACCAAGAAAGGAATGTTTGTAAAGACTTGGAATGACATGAAAGAATAAAAATTCTTTAGTAGCATGGAAGCATATATTGGCCATGAATATTTGACAAAGAAATGTCATGGATATGTTGAGAGGGTTGGAAAATTTCAAACAAATTGCATAGGGAAAGTTTCTATCAAGTTAAAGCACCACAAAGTTTGCATGGTAGTCAAAATATGCTCAGATCTCTTGAGGGAAAAGATTGAATGGCACACAAATCACACTAGAAATGGGTCCATTTATTTGGTTCCAAAAGGAGGTTTCCTTTAATATATTTGATTCTTTGAGAAGTTTCGATGTAGAGCTTAACTGCTTTGTTCTTTGTGAGACATGTTGCATGTTATAAAAATCCCTCTTCCAAAGATTAAAAAACAAGATGTGGTGTAGTATTTGCAAATGAAAAATGGTATTGTTGGAAATATTAATTTTGACCTCAAGCCTCCTGCTGTTGCCACCTACCTATCAGAGCATTTTATATTTGCAGCTGGAAAATTATTTTGGTGATTTCTTTCCTTCTTGCTCCTGACGTGTTGCACAAGTCTACAGTTGAATTTAATGTTGGTAGGTGAATTCAAAATTTAGGAGGAAATGTTTTATTTTAGACAAAAAGGAATGAAGGAAAGTTTTTTAGTAAGTTAGTTGAAGAAGAATGTGTTGCAGCAACATTCTGTGCGAGCTCCTGATAGCTCCTGAACAACAGCAGTTGTGTGTTTTGTTTATGTTTGAGCAGTGATTAATCTTGATAGTGACCTCTTGATAGCTCCTAAACATTACCAATCTAGTTGAGCAGCTTCTGATCGCTCCTAGAAAGTTGTAATATGTAGTTAGAGTTTATTTTCTGAGTTTGAAGTTTTATGTTTTTTGTATTGTCATTTCCAGTCATTAAATAGAAATCAAATATTGCATGTCTCCTCTTGCTTCCACATTTTGAGTTTTTGGGTATTTCCAGCATGATTGGAAATCAGAGCAGTAGCTCTGTGTTTAATTTTTGTTTATTTAAAATTTTGACATCGTATAAGAGCTATAGGCCCCATTTCTTCATGAGTTAGGGCATTTTTTCTTCTTCTAGGTATTAAGTTTTTTCTGTAGTAGACATGGTTGGAGATGAAGGGAAGAGTTGGCAACAACCACCATCCTTTAGTGGACAAAACTATGATGTATGGGCAAAGAAGATGAAGACCATAATGGTTGCCAATGATTTGTGGTATTTTTTGATAAATAGGTTTGTGGATGTCATTGACCTAGCTCCATATGCAGCTCTCACAAATAATCAGAAGACCTAGTTGAAGGAGCAAAGGAAGAAGGATGCTAAGGCATCGAGTTTGATAGAAGCAACCTTGACAGTGGCCATTTTTCCTAGAATAGTAGCACCTGAGTATGCAAAGGAAGCTTGGGAAATCCTCCAAACCGATTATAAAGGGACTGAAAAAGTTAGATCGGTGAAGCTCCAGATACTTTGAAGAGAGTTTGAGATTATTGAAATAAAAGAAAGTGAGACCATCTCAGAGTTTCATACAAGGTTCTAGGGTTTGATAAACTAGTTGAGAACAAATGGAGAAATGATGGAGGAGAAAAATATTGTTGAGAAAATCCTCAGATGTCTACCCATGAGGTATGATGCACTCGTCATTGCCATTGAAGAGGCAAAGGAACTCTCTACTTTGGCGATGGATGAGTTGATGGGTTGTCTTCAAACCCATGAGCAATGCCTAAATAGGTTTGCTACTTCTTCCCAAGAGAGATTTTAAAGCTCAGTTAAATGGAAGATGTAGGGGGAGAGGTAGAAAAAACTCTTGAAGAGTTCATGGCAGATTTGGATAAGGAAATGTTGGAGGAGAAAGCTCGAGATGAGCAAGCAGCCATGAGGGAGCAAGTAGCTCTCAGAACAACTCTTGAAGAGGCATGAAGAACAAAAATTTAAATAAGAGAAATGACAAGAGCAATGTTGAGTGCTACTACTGTCATAAATTTGGTCATTATGCGAGTGAGTGCTGGAAAAAGCACAATAATCATTCAAAACAAAATGAAAATGTGACTGATTCAAATGTGGTTGAAGACAATCAGTCCACAACCTTCATCATGTGCAATATTGGTAAAAAAGGCAACCCCAAAGTCTGTTATTTGGACAACGGTTGCAGCAACCACATGAGTGGTAATGAAAGTCTGAAATTAGAATGGGGAACAATGGAATAGTTCCAGTCAAGGAAAAAGGATATATCGTGATCTGCACCAAGCAAGGTGAGAACAAGGAGGTTCAAAATGTGTTTTTTGCACCTGGGTTAAAGCATAACCTCATGAGTGTTGGAAAACTGATCCAAAATTGATACAAAGTGTTGATGGAGAAGGGTCAATGCATCATTTATGACAAGAATGAGAGGACGATAATGTTTGCAGCAGTTGTAATGAAAAAGAATGGGATGATTTTGTTGAAGATTGAGATGTTTTTCTCATCTCATTCCATTGTTGCACCTCTCATGGATGGAAAATTTATAGCAATACATTCAGTAGCCCTGAAGAGCACCATTCAAGACCCCTCCAAGCTATGGAATCTTAGGTATGTACACTTAGACTTTGTTGGTTTAATTATTTTGTCCAAAAACAAGATGATTGATGGTTTTCCAAAGATAGTAGAACCTAATATTAAGTGTGAGGCTTGTATTTTGGGCAAGAAACATAGGCAGCCCTTTCAATCAGGTAACTCTACAAGGGCAAGAGCACCATTGGAGCTGGTGCACACGGATTTGGAAGGCCCTATGCAAATCAAATCTAATGGTAAAAGTCATTTTTTTATGACCTTCATTGATGATTTTTGCCATAAGACATGGGTTTATTTTTGCAACATAAGTAAATATTTTGATATGTTTTTGTTGTTTAAGGCCCAGGCTGAAAAGGAGAGTGGACATTTCATCAAGGTCCTAAGGTCAGATCGAGGAGGAGAGTATGCCTCCAAATATCTTGTAAATTTTTGCAAGCAAAATGGCATCAAAAAGGATCTTACAACCAGTTATACTCTGTAGAAAAATGGAGTGGTGTGAGAAAGAATAGGACCATCGTGGAGATGGCAAGGAGCATGATGAAAGAAAAGGGACTCCCAACTGAATATTGGGGAGAGGCTATAGCAATAGCTGTACATCTAATAAATAGAAGTCCAACAAAGGCGGTCTGTGACAAAGTCCCACAAGAGGCATGGACAAAACACAGGTGGACCGTTGAGCACTTAAGAGTGTTTGGTTGTGTAGCATATGCTCACGTGCCCAAAGAAAAGAGGTAGAAATTGGATGAAAAGGGTGAGAAGAGAATTTTTATGAGATATAGTGAAGAGTCCAAAGCTTATAGGTTATATAACCTGATCACCAAGAAAATCATCATTAGTAGAGATGAGTTCATAGAGGATGAGTCATGGGATGGCATGATAGATCCTGATAGCTCTCGATAGCTCCTGACAGTTCAGGGTGATGAAGAAGATGAAAATGAAGATCAAGATCCTACAGTAGTAGAAACAGTCGGCTCTCGATAGCTCCTGAGAGCTCCTGAGAGCTCCTAACGACTCCTAACGGCTCCTGATGCAGGAAGAAAGTCACAAACAAAGATCTCCTGATGGCTCCTAACAACTCCTAATGTGAGTAGAGAGAAAGGAAAGAAGCCACAGAAAGCCAGAGAATTGGCTCCTGACAGCTCCAGATGAGCTCCTGATAGCTCTCGACAAGCTCTTGACAGCTCCCGACGAACTCTCAATAGCTCCCGGCAACTCTTAAACCAACCTGTTCAGCAAAGTAGTAGTAGTAGTGACAGTTTAGACCCCACTCTCACCTCCCTAATTCCAAAGATGACCAAGATTCTAAGGGATATTTACCAAGATGAAAGGTATGATGAAGAGTTTGATGAGAACATGAATTTTGCATTGTTTTCTCATAGTGATTTGATTTATTTTGAAGAAGATGTGAAAGAGGATAAATGGTGTGAGGCCATGGATGAGGAGATAGATGCAATAGAGAGGAACACCACATGGGAGTTAACTGATTTTCCTCCCAACAAGCAAGTTATTGGGGTGAAATGGGTCTACAAGACCAAGTGCAATATCGAAGGAAGGATAGAAAGGAACAAGGCAAGATTAGTTGTCAAGGGGTACAAACAACAGTTTGGGAGAGACTATGATGAGACATTTGCCCCTATTGCAAGGATGGAGACCATGTGAGAAGTCATAGCAACTGCAGCCCAACACAAATGCAAGGTGTTTCAAATGGACATGAAGTTCGCCTTTCTTAATGGAGTGTTGAAAGAGGAATTTTATGTGGAACAACCATTTCGATATGAAGTTCTAGGTCAAGAACACAAGGTGTAGACTGAAAAAGGCTCTTTATGGACTGAAGCAAGCTCCATGAGCATGGTACAACAAGATTGACTCATATTTGATGAGCAATGGCTTTAGCAAAAGTGATGGTGAGCCCATGCTTTACATCAAGGCAGAAAATGGTAATATTTTGATTGTTGTCTTGTATGTACATAATCTAGTTTTTACTAGGGATGATGATTTCCTCATTGCTGATTTTAAAGAGGCCATGAAAAGAGAGTTTGAAATGACAAATTTAGGCCTCTTAAGATATTTTCTAGGCATATAAGTAAAACAAATGCATGATGGTATTTTTATCTCTTAAGAAAAATATGCAAATGAAATCTTGAAGAGATTTAGGATGCTTGAAAGAAAGCCTGCCCCAAAACCAATAGTTGTAGGTCTAAAGTTGAGCAAGGAAGATTGCAACAACAATGTGGATCTGATCATGTATAAAAGTTTGGTTGGAGTTTTTATGTATTTGACTGCAACTAGGCCGGATATAATGCATGAAGTGAGTCTTATTTCCAAATTTATGGAGACTCCCAAAGACACCCATTTGCAAGCGGGTAAAAGAATCCTAAGGTATGTGAATGGCACCAAAGGATATTAAATTTTGTACACATCAACAAATGAGTTTGGGCTAGTTGGATACATGGATAGTGATTGGGCAAGAAGTTTGGATGATAGGAAGAGCACATCGGCCTATGTGTTTCATTTGGGTTTGGGTGCTATCTTATGCACTTCCAAGAAGCAACCTATAGTTTCCCTATCAACAACAAAGGTTGAGTATATAGCAACAACTATAGCAGCATGTCAAGCTATTTGGTTGAGAAGAATCTTGGTAGATTTAAGAGAAGAACAAGAAGATGGAACATCAATATTTTGTGACAATGTTTCATCAATAGCCTTGACAAAAAATCCCATGTTTCATGGAAGAAGCAAGCATATTGAAATCAAGTATCATTTTATTAGAGAGTTGGTTGAAAATGGTGAAATCAAAATGGAATTTTGCAGGTATGAGCAACAACTAGCAGACATATTCACCAAGCCTTTGAGCAAGGATAATTTTGAGTGCCTAAGGAGTAGATTGGGCGTTGTTGATTTGGATCAAGTTTGATCTTATTTTGATGGCTCAAGACAAAGGGGGAGTGTTGGAAATATTAATTTTTTCCCTAAGCCTTCTGTCATTGCCACCTACCTATTAGAGCATTTTCTATTTGCAGCTAAAAGATTATTTTGGGGATTGCTTTCCTTCTTGTTCCTAACATGCTGCACAAGTCTACAGTTGAGTTTAATGTTGGTAGGTGAATTCAAATTTGAGAAAATGTCTTGTTTTAGACAAAAAAGAATGAAGAAAAGTTGTTCAGTAAGCTAGTTGAAGAAGAATGTGTTGGATCAATAGACTGTGAAGAACATTCTGTGCGAGATCCTGATAGCTCCTAAACATCAACAGTTGTGTGTTTTGTTTACGTTTGAGTAGTGATTGCTCCTGACAGTGAGCTTTTGATAGCTCCTAAACATTACCAATCTGGTTGAGCAACTTCTGATCACTCCCAAAAAGTTATAATTTGTAGTTAGAGTTTATTTTTTGAGTTTGAAGTTTTATGTTTTTTGTATTGTCATTTAGAGTCATTAAATAGAAATCAAATATTGCATGTCTCCTCTTGCTTCCACATTTTTATTTTTTGGGTATTTCCAGCTTGACTGGAAATCAAAGAAACAACTCTGTGTTTAATTTTTGTGCATTTAAAAGTTTGATAGGTATTGCAGGACAAGTGTGAAAAGAAATCAGTAGAAGAAAAATCACGACAAAGAATTTACAAATATTGGAAGGGAAACATAGCCTAGTAGACCAATTATAATAAAGCCTTGCATGAATGGTGTGAAATATTTGGCAGGGCGTGTGAATGGTGAATAAGCAAGTCACCAAGATATGACACAACTTCACACAAACTTCATGAAGTGAATGATTGCAAGATGTGCAAAAAATAAATTCATTAATGATGTAGTTGCAATCGCCCTTGGTAGTCATGCATGCAAATTGTCAAAGCATTCAAAAGACAAGTTAGTATTGATCGACACTTCCATATAAGTTTGCAACAAAAATTCAAATACCGAATAAAGAAAAGTTAATGTCTCATCGGAAATCACATGCAAGTTAATAAACTCCTTTGAAGCACCGATAAGGGATGAAAAGCTACTAATTTCCTAGGAGCCTATAGGTACTTTCCCATTGATCAACAAGTTAACAAAGGTTAACAACTTTGAAAAAGTTGGTGATTTTCTTTAGAATGTCGATATAGTTTTAATCGGCCTTTTCACACAAGTTAGTAAGTTCTTTCGAAAAGCCGATAGAAATTGGAAACCCCTCATCTAAAGTTGATAATGAAATGAATCCTAGTTTAGTCAGTACTTTCATATGAATTCATAATCTATTTTGGAATGATGATAGTGAAATAAGGATTAATGTTTAATAATATAGAACTTTTCAGCAATTCTATGTTATTTTCCTACCTATCTTCAAGCACTGATCAAAGGTTAATTAGTAGTTGTTGGTAAGTCCAAGTAAGTTGCCAACTCACCTCAAAATCCCATGATGGTTATTATATTATCCCAAAATTCCGATAAAGGATGTGTTGGAATTTATTGTTCTCCTGAGCCTCTGCTCATCCGTCAAACTCTCTGTAGCCCTCACCTACCCGTCAGGAGCCTTTCTATTTTGGGGATCCTCCCTACAGGTCCTGACAACTCCAGAATTGAATGAGGTAGCTGATTTTGAAATTGGCATTTACTATGGTAGGTAGTTTCAATTTTTTTGAGAGGGAATGTTTGTTTAGACAAGAAGGATTGAAGGCAGTTTATTCAATCAGTTGAGAAGAAGCCAAAAAAGAAGATTGCAACAATAGACTGTAAGAAGAACATTCTTTGTGAGCTCCCAGTAGCTCCTAAACAACAACAGCTGTTTGTTATTTGTAAGAGCAATGATTGCTCCGAGTCGAGCTCTGTGTAGTTCTTGACAGTGAGTTGTTGATAGCTCCTGAGCATTACCAGTCTGGTTGAGTAGCTTCTGATCACTCCCAGAAAGTTGTAATAGTTTATTTTGTGTTTTATCATTTCCAGTTGATTAATACAGAATTGAAGTTGCATGTCTCCCTTGTATTTCTAGATTTTAGATTTGGGTATTTCCAGCTTGACTGGAAAATAGAGCAGCAACTCTGTGTTTGCATTTTGTGCATTCTTTGTTTAAAAAGATAGATATGGTATCAGAGCTATAGGCCCTATTTCCTTGTGAGTTTGGGCTTTTTTTTTTCTGGGTGTTGAGTTTTTGTTGTAGGAGACATGGCTGGAGATGAAGCAAAGAGTTGGCAGCAGCCATCGTCCTTTAATGGACAAAACTATGATGTTTGGGCCAAGAAGATGAAGACCATAATGGTGGCCAATGATTTGTGGGATTTTCTCATAAATGGGTTTGTGGATATCACTGACCCAACTGCATTTACAACTCTCACAAATAACCAGAAGACCCAGTTAAAGGAGTGGAGAAAGAAGGATGCAAAAGCTTTGATTTTGATCGAAGCAGCCTTGACAAATGCCATTTTTCCCAGAATAGCAGCAGCTAAGTATGCAAAAGAAGTTTGGGAAATCCTTCAAACTAGATATAAAGGGACTGATAAAGTCAGATCCGTGAAGCTCTAGTTACTTCGAAGAGAGTTCGAAGTTATTGAAATGAAGGAAAGTGAGTTTGTTGTAGACTTTCAAACAAGGTTCTCAGGTTTGTTAAACTAGCTAAGAGCGAATGGAGATGTGATAGAGGAGCACAAGATTGTTGAAAAAATCCGTAGATGTCTACCCACGAGGTATGATCCACTCGTCATTTCTATTGAAGCAGAGAAGGACCTTTCTACTTTGACAATGGATGAGTTAATGGGTTCTCTCCATACCCATGAGCAGCGCCTAAAAAGGTCTACTACTTCTTCCCAAGAGCAAGCTTTCAAATCTCAGTCAAATGCAAGAGGTAGGGGGAGAGGTAGATACAAACAAGGTAATGTTGGAGGAGAAAGCTCAGGATGAGCAAGCAGCCAAGAGGGAGCGAGCAACTCTCAGAACAACTCTTGAAGAGGCATGAACAACAATAGTTCAAGTAGGAGAAGTGACAAGAGCAACATTGAGAGATACTATTGTCACAATTTTAGGCACTATGCTAGTGAGTGCTAGAAAAATCATGGAAATCAGCAAAGACAGAATACAAATGTAGCTTATTCAAATGTGGCTAAAGGCAATCAGTCCACAACCTTCATCATGTGCAATGTTGGTGAAGAAGGTAGCCCCGAAGTCTGGTATTTGAACAATGATTGCAGCAACCACATGAGTGGTAATGAAAGTCTTTTTCCTTTCATTGGTAAAAATGTTAAATCAAAAATTAGAATGGGGAATAATGGAGTAGTTCCTATGAAGGGAAAAGAATCTATTATGATTTGCACCAAGCAAGGTGAGAAGAAGGAGGTCCATAATGTATTTTTTGCACCTGGGTTAAAGCATAACCTCATGAGTGTAGGACAGCTGATCCAGAATGGATACAAAGTGCTAATAGAGAAGGGCCAATGTATTTATGATAAGAATGAGAGGATGAGGGTATTTGCAGAAATACAAATGACAAAGAACTAGATGTTTTCGTTGAAGATTGAGACGTGCTTCTCATCTTAGTTCATTATTGCACCTCTCATGAATGGAAAATGTACAATAGTACAACATGCAACCCTCAAGAGCACCATTGAAGACCCCTCGAAGCTATGGCATCTCAGGTATGGACATTTAGGCTATGCTAGTTTAATTATTTTGTCCAAAAGCAAGATGGTTGATGGTTTTCCAAGGATCGTAGAGCCTAATGTTAGATGTGAGGCTTGTATTTTGGGCAAGAAACATAGGTAGCCCTTTCAATCAAGCAACTCTACAAGGGCAAGAGCACCATTGGATTTGGTGCACACGGATTTGGTAGGCTCTATGCAAATCACATCCATTGGTAATAGAAATTTTTTTATGACCTTTATTGATGATTTCAATCGTAGGACATGGGTCTATTTTTTGCAGCATAAGTCTAATGCATTTGATAAGTTTTTATTGTTTAAGGCCTAGGCTGAAAAAGAGTGTGGACATTTCATCAAACTCCTAAGGTCAGATAGAGGAGGAGAGTATACCTCCAATTATTTTGTGAATTTTTGCAGGCAAAATGGCATAAAAAAAGAGCTTACAACCAGTTATACTCTGCAGAAAAATGGAGTGGCTGAAAGGAAAAATAGGACCATCATGGAGATGGCAAGAAGCATGTTGAAAGCAAAAGGACTCCCTATAGAATATTGGGGAGAGGCTGTAGCAACAGTTATACATTTGATTAATAGAAGTCCAACAAAGGTGGTCTGTGACAAAATACCTCAAGAGACATGGACAAAATGAAGATGGATAGTTGAGCACTTAAGAGTGTTTGGTTGTGTGGCTTATGCACACGTGCCTAAAGAAAAAAGGCAAAAATTAGATGACAAGGGTGAAAAGTGCATTTTCATGAGCTGCAGTGAAAAGTCCAAAGCCTATAGGTTGTACAACCCAATCACCAAGAAAATTATCATTAGTAGAGATGTGGAGTTTTTAGAAGATCAGTCATGGGATGGCATGAAAGATCCTAACAACTCCCGATAGTGCAGAGTGATGAAGAAGATCAAGATCAAGATCAAGATCAATTAGATCCTACAACAATAGAAACTGATGGCTCCCAACGGCTCCTGACAGCTCCTGAACAGAATAGATAGAAAGGGAAGCAGTCACAAACAACCGGAGGATTGGCTCCTGATAGCTTCAAATGAGCTCCTGATAGCTATTGATGAGCTCCCCACTACTCCAAAATTAGCCTGTTACATAGAGCTACAATAACATTGAAATTTCAGACCCCACTCTTGCCTCCCTAATGCCAAGAAAGACCAAGAGTCTAAGGGAGATGTACCAAAATAAAATGTATGATGAGGAATTTGATGAGAGTGTGAATTTTGCACTATTTTCTCACAATCATCCAATTTATTTTGAAGAAGCTATAAAAGAGGACAAATGGTGTGAAGCCATGGACGAGGAAATAGATGCATTAGAAAGAAACAATATATGGGAGTTGATTGACTTGCCTCCAAACAAGCAAGCTATTGGAGTAAAATGGGTCTATAAGACCAAAAGCAATGTCGAAGGAAGAATAGATTGGCACAAGGCAAGATTAGTTGTCAAGGGGTACAAACAGCAGTTTGGAAGAGATTATGATGAGATATTTACCACTGTTGCTAGGATGTAGACTATGCAAACAGTCATAGCTATTGTTGCCCAACACAAATGGAAGGTATTTCAAATGGATGTGAAGTTTTCCTTCCTTGATGGAGTATTGAAAGAATAGGTTTATGTGGAGCAACCTTTTGGATATGAAGTTCCAGGCCAAGAACATAAGGTGTATAGGATGAAGAAGGCTCTTTATGGGCTGAAGCAAGCTCCACGGGCATGGTACAACAGGATTGACTCATATTTGATGAGCAATGGCTTTAGAAAAAGCGATGGTGAGCCCACTCTCTACATCAAGGCAGCAAATGGTAATATTTTAATTGTTGTCTTGTATGTAGATGATTTCCTCATTGCTGATTTTAAAGAGGTCATAAAAAGAGAATTTGAAATGACAGATTTAGGTCTCTTAAAGTATTTTCTAGGCATAGAAGTAAAACAAATGCATGATTGTATTTTTATCTCTCAAGAAAAATATGCAAATGAGATCTTGAAGAGATTTAGGATGCTTGAGAGCAAGCCTGCCCCAACACCAATAGCCATAGGTCTAAGGTTGAGCAAAGAAGATTGCAGCAGCAATGTGGATCCAACCATGTATAAAAGTTTGGTTGGAAGTTTGATGTATTTGACAGCAACTAGGCCGAATATAATGTATGGAGTGAGTGTGATTCTAGATTCATGGAGACTCTGAGAGACACCCATTGGCAAGCGGGTAAGAGGATCCCGAGGTATGTGAATGGTACCATTAAAGGATATGGCGTGTTGTACACAAAAACAAAAGAATATGGGCTGGTTGGATACACTGACAGTGATTTGGCAGGAAGTTTGGATGATAGGAAGAGCACTTCAGGGTATGTGTTTCATTTGGGTTCAGGTGCTATCTCTTGGGCTTCCAAGAAGCAACCTATTGTTTCCCTATCAACAGCTGAAGTTGAGTATATAGCAGTAAATGCAGAAACATGTCAAGCTATTTGGTTGAGAAGAATCTTGGCAGATTTGAGAGAAGAACAAAAGGATGGAACAATGATCTATTGTGACAATGTTTCATCGATAGCTTTGAGAAAAAATCTTGTGTTTCATAGAAGAAGCAAGCACATTGAAATCAAGTATCATTTCATTCGTAAATTGGTTGAAGATGGTGAAATCAAAATGGAGTTTTGCAGGTTTGAGCAACAGCTAGCAGACATATTAACCAAGCCATTGAGCAAGGATAGTTTTGAGTGCCTAAGAGGTAGATTGGGCATTGTTGATTTGGATCAGGATTGATCTAGTTGTTTTGTCAGCTTAGGACAAAGGGGGAGTGTTGGAATTTATTGTTCTCCTGAGCCTTTGCTCATCCGTCAGACCCCCTGCAACCCTCACCTACTCGTCAGGAGCTTTTCCATTTTGGGGATCCTCCCTACAGGTCCTGACAGCTCCAGAATTGAATGAGGTAGTTGATTTTGAAATTGGCATTTACTCTGGTAGGTAATTTCAATTTTTTTCAGAGGGAATGTTTGTTTAGACAAAAAGGATTGAAGGCAGTTTATTCTATCAATTGAGAAGAAGCCAAAAAAGAAGATTGCAGTAGCAGACTATAAGAAGAACATTCTCTATAAGCTCCTAGTAGCTCCTGAACAGCAACAACTATTTGTTATTTGTAAGAGTAGTGATTGATCTAGATCGAGCTCTGTGTAGCTCTTGATAGTGAGTTGTTGATAGCTCCTGATCATTACCAGTCTAGTTGAGCAGCTTCTGATCACTCCCATAAAGTTGTAATAGTTTTTTTTTAGTTTGTTTTATGTTTTGTCATTTCCAATTGATTAATAGAGAATCAAAGTTGTATGTCTCCCTTGTGTTTCCACATTTGAGATTTGGGTATTTCCAGCTTGACTAGAAAACAAAGCAGCAGCTCTGTGTTTGCATTTTGTGCATTCTTTGTTTAAAAAGATAGACATGATGCCACGACCTGCACAAAGGAGATAATGCAAAACAATTATAACTACCATTCGAAGAAAATATGCATGCAAAGTATGGAAGTTTAGAAACAAGGCACGCTTGTTAAGGATTTATATCAGATTGACTTATCAACTATAAAGAGATTGTGAAAGGCACTTCAAATGTTGATGGAATGAAAATCGGTATACTTGATCCAATTACTAACTCATTCAAAACTATCAAAGATAAGTTGTTAACTCATTCTTTATTGTTGATCTAGGAATATGGTTACTTGTGCTTGAAATAGCATCCAACTCATGCATGTTTTCAAATTCACATTGTGCCTATTAAAAAAACTCAAACTGTCACATAACTATCACTAAAAATAGGCATTTGAAATATGGACATAAGTTATAGAAGGAAATATTTTGAAGCTTCCATACCAAAATCAAAGGTTGGTAGCAAGACACATTCATCTCTCAAAGCATAAAAGAGGAATAACGATTATGTCAGAAGATTTGAGATACAACTACTCTGTTAAGAATGTGTGTGAAATATAGAAGCACAACCAAGAAGTAGGCAAGTGTGGTAAGGATTCAAACAGTGACAATCTTTTTGCAGACATGTTTAAAAAGTTTCAGATCACAGATAAAATGGCTCTAGGAAAATTCATCGCCAACAATTCACCAAAGGAAACTTCACCGTCAGCAATTCGCCATCATAGAAAATTCACCAACAAAAAATTCACCACCAGCAATTCACCATGGAAAAAATTAACCACATTAATATTTTTTAATATATACTTGAAAAACTTTGATTTTATTAAAAATATTAATGGGATTAATTTTCCGCCACGATGAATTGTTGTGGTGAATTTTCCGTCAATAAATTTTCTATGACGGTGAATTGCTGGTGATGAATTGCTGACGATGAATTTACCGGATGCCAGACAAAAAAAATAATTTTTTTAAAGAAAATCATTCCATGCAATGCAACAGAGCTATTTGTTGATGCAAAGCTGAGGTGGTGAATTTTGAAAAGAAGGTGAGAGCTCACAGTTTCAAAGTGGGAATTCTATCAAAGAATTACAGTTACAACCATTTTAGCTTACATACCTGCAAATGTGAAGGCATGAATCTTGGGAATTTTTCAACAGTATGTTTTGAAGAAGTTCTCTCTCAAGGAACAAGAAAGAATATGAGTTCATTGGGAAATATTTTAAATATTTTCAAAAAGATGCAACTTGCTAGAGCATTAATAAAGAAAACCAACGTTGATTAGTAGATAGGGAAATGTGTAGCTGTAAGGATTTTAGATCATGTAATTGCAAACCCAGCTCATACGCATGCAAAATTTATAAGTGTCTTAAGTTGCAACTATTTTCTTGGAGAATCCTAGATAAAAGACACTAATTGCATGCAAGAAATGTCTCATAAAATATGTGTTTCAATTGAAGAGTCGGCATCAAAGAAATAGTTTTTGCAAGGTATTCATCTCAGAGTTTTTTAAAATTTCTATGCATGCCCATTGAAAACATATTAAGTTTTACAAGCTTTCAAACCAAGAGTAAAACAAGTAGCCACAATATTCAAGAAATTTGCAATCATGAAATATAAGTAACAAGGTTTTCCGACACCAAATTGGGTCACATTAGCATTGAAGATTTGTAGAAAACTATGAAAGAAGGAAAAAGGTCACCTTTAGCACAAAAAGTCTTTGAAAGTGGTTTAGGACATGTTGGGTTCCCTGTAGCAGTCCAATGTCCTGATCTTGTATTAGAATGTATCAAAGGCTATAAACTAGAAACTAGAGAAATCAAGACAATTGATGATAAATTGGTGGCCATATTAGATAGTATATCCTTTGGCATCATCTTTAGGTTGGCCCTCAGAGATCAAGTTGTTCGTATTGACAAAGAGATTGCTCGTCAATATTTTAATGATCATAAGAACCAATGTCTTAACACTATAGCAATAAATTGGTTATTGGCTTCTAGAGGGGGTAAGTCTCAGCTTCCAAAGGTCCTCCATGTATGGAAAAATATACAAGTGTAGAAAATTGTAGAGAAGAACAAAGTCGCATAACACTCAGATTTACGTGGAAAAACTTGGTAAAATTATACCAATAAAAAACCACGGGCAAAATATCTTTCGTATTGATTCTCAGGAATTACAAAATTACAACAACCTCAAATGAGATCTAGCCTCTTCATCACAAAGAGGGAAAGAATACCTCTCAAAACTATTATAGCCTTTAGCCTTCTTTCTACTACTTACAAATGAGAGAATGCTCCTCTATTTATTTATAAATTTGAGAAACTTAATGCTATAATTAAGTTCTCAAATTTGCCACCTCTAATCCTTCCAATGCCACCACTATAGTCATATTATTGACTAAGCCTATATGTGGCTCTCAACCATCTACAAGATTGACACATATAGAGTCCAACTTGATTCTACTATGAATCACTTAACAATTTACTAAGTCAACACAATATGACTCACTCAACTACATGTATGACCCATATAGGAGTAGATTCCTAATTGAATATTGCTTGTATGACACATATATAATTAGAGTCCTATTTGTCTTCATATTCTAACATTCTCCCACTTGAAGTTAAATTTCAAACTCATGAATAATTCCTCTACTGAAAGACTATTGCCAATGCTACCTACCATCACATAATCTGCATACCAAGAGAAGTTCTGCACCAAATGAACTTCTCTCTACCAATAGGTTTCGTCATAATATCTGTAGGGTTTACATCAGTGTGAATCTTGGCCAAAGAGATTTGTCCTCCTTCCACCACTTGCAATTCACCCAAAAGTCTATGAAGCCAGATTGCCTCTTTGCTAGCTTGTGTTGCTGCCATATATTCTGCCTCAGTAGTAGATAATGCCACCACTATCTACAATTTTGACACCCAACTAACAAGACCTCCAACTAAAGAGAAAACATAACCCGTTGTAGACTTTCTCTTATCTCTGTCTCCACCAAAATCTGCATCCACATACCCATTAACTTGAAGACTACTCCCACTGTAACAGATAGCCACATCTGAAGTGCCTCTCAAATATCTGAGAATCCACTTCACAATTATCCAATGATCAAAACCAGGATTCGCCATGTACCTACTGACAACTCCCACTGCTTGTGCAATGTTTGGTCTAGTGCACACCATGGTGAACATAAGGCTTCCAACTACTGATGAGTACGGTACATGAGACATCTATGTCTTCATTGCTTCTATGCTAGGGAACTATTTCGAAGACAATTTAATATGAATAGGAAATGGAGTAATAACTGGTTGTGCATTCTGCATATTGAAGCACTGCAGAACCTTCTCCACATAAGTTTTCTGTGACAACCATAATTTCCTATTATTTTTGTCTCTATGTATCCTCATTCCAAGAATCTAATTTGCACTGCCTAAGTCCTTCATCTCAAACTCCCTAGCAAGCTGAGTTTTCAAATGGATGATTTTATATGCGTTGGGACCTGCTACCAACATATCATCAACATACAGTAGTAGAATAATAAAACTTCCATCATCATACCATTAAACATAGGCACAATGATCAACCTCACATCTACTAAAACCTAAACTCATCATGAAGGAATCAAACCACTTGTACCAACACCTTGGCGCCTGTTTCAAACCATACAACAATTTTCTCAACTTGCAAACTAGATTCTCCTTGCCTCTTTCCTCAAAACCTTCTGGATGTTGCATATAAATCTCCTCAGAGAGATCACCATGCAGGAAGGTTGTTTTAACGTCAATTAGCAATGCATAAGCAAAATTACAAGTAAGAGAGTACTTTACAGATGGTTTGATTACTCTATTGGATCTTCTTAAAATAGGTGGTGATTCACCCTATGGCTCAACTAGTTGTTGTTCTTCTGGTTGATCTTCATCGAGTTGCTCTTCATCAAGCACATCTAGATAATCATCGTGTTTTTCCACCTCTACTAGAATAACTTCCATACCTTGTTGTTCTTCACCTCTTTGCATTGATTTTTCATTAAAATAAACATCCCGGCTAACAATTATCTTGTGGGCAGTAGTATCCCACAATCTGTACCCCTTTGTACCTTCTACATAGCCAAGAAAAATACATTTTGTAGACTTCTTGTCCAGCTTATTTCTATTCTCTTTAGGAATATGTACATAAGCATCAGAACCAAAAACATGGAGAAATGAATAATCAACTAGTTTACCTTTCCATATCTCTTCAAGAATTTTATTATCAAGAGCAATAGTGGGAGATCTATTGATCAAGAAACAAGCCGTATTTATAGCCTCACCCCAAAATTTCTGCTCCAAACCAACAGTGCTCAACATGCATCTGGCTCGCTCCATAATTGTACGGTTCATGCATTCAACAACACCATTTTGTTGTGGTGTCCTCACAACCATCAATTGCCTTGCAATGCCATGCTCACTACAAAACTGGTTAAATTTTGTTGAACAAAAATCACCTCCATTATCAGTTCTCAAACATTTTAATGTCTTACCTTTTTTATTCTCTACCAGAGCCCTAAACCTCTTGAAACAAGAAAACACTTCAGATTTCTTCTTGAGAAGATAAATCCACACCTTACAGGAATAACCATCTATAAATGAAACAAAATATGATGAACCTCCAATAGATGTTACAGGAGCTTCCCAAGTATTTGAATGAATTAAATCTAATACATCTTTGCTTTTGGTAGTACTTCTAGAAAAACTCAGTCTATTTTGTTTCCCAAACAAACAATGTTCACAAAAACCCAAATCTTTAGATTTTGCACCTGGGAGAAGATTTCTATCTAGTAGTACCTTGAGACCTCGTTCACTCATATGGCCTAGCCTTTGATGCCAAGTTGATAATGAGTCCATTTCTGCATCAGATACCACAGCAACCTCTCCAATGTCAGTTTGTCCAACCAACCTATAGAGATTGCCAACTTTTTCTCCCTTTAGCACAACCAAAACTCCCTTTGTTACCTTGAGACAACTATTTTCACCACTAAAACGATAACCTTGTTCATCAAATACTCCAAGTGAAAGTAAATTTTTCTTTAAACCAGGTATATGCCTAACATGCTAAATAGTTCTCACTACTCCATCAAACATATTGACTCTTACCTCTCCTTCACCAACAGCTTCACATGGGTTGTCATTTCCCATGTAAACCATACCACCAACACAAGACCGATAACTAGAAAACTAATCTCTATGTGGTGTCATATGAAAGGAGGCACCAGAGTCAAGAATCCAAACTTGAAGTAAAGAGCTTCTCAGATTAGCAGTTAATACCTCTCCATCTTCCAATGGTGTCTGAACTTCAGCAGTGTTTGCCTCGGATGCTAGTGTACTAAGATTCTCCTTGGTTGCTTTTGGCAACCTGCAATCCTTCTTGACATGCCCACTTTTTCCACAGTTCCAGCACTTTACCTTTTTCCGCCCCTTGGATTTGGACCTGATTTGTCCATACTCGATATTTGCTCTTTCCTGAGTTCTACCTCTTGCAAAAAGGGCTTCAATTGAAGAGGATCCTTGAGATGTCTTCCGCCTTGAATCTTCAGAGATTAAAGAAGCCACCACATCTTTAAAGACCAGCTTCCCACTTGGTGCAGAATTACTGAGAGCCATAACCAACTGATCCCAACTATCTGGCAAGGAGCATAATAATATTGCTGCCTTATCTTCTTCATCAATTTTCACACCCACTAAAGTCAACTTTCTTGTCAGTGTGTTGAAATCATTGAGATGATCTGTGACAGATGAATTGTCATGCATCCTCAAATTATACAACTATCTTCGTAGCAAAAAAAATTTTTCCAATGACTTTGTCTCATACAGCTTTGCAAGCTTATTCCATAAGTCATGAGCAGATTTCTCTTCTGCAACATTGAATAGAACTAAATCTGCTAAAGATAACTGGATTGTTTCTCTAGCCATGCTATCCATGGTACTCCAATTTGATGTGCTCATATTTGCAGGTTTAGATGCTACTCCTTTAAGAGCTTTGTCACATCCATCCTTCACTAGCAAAGCTTGAATCTTAAGCTTCCATAGAGAAAAATTAGAACCATCAAACTTATGGACCTCAAATCTAGTAACATTAGTTCCTGCCATTTCTCACCTCTCCAATTAAACAACTTCTACAGAAATAACCTTGCTCTGATACCAATTGTATAGAAAAATATACAAGTGTAGAAAATTGTAGAGAAGAACAAAGTTGCATAATACTCAGATTTACGTGGAAAAACTTGGTAAAAGTATACCAATAAAAAACCACGGGAAAAATATCTTTCGTATTGATTCTCAGGAATTACAGAATTACAACAACCTCAAATGAGATCTAGCCTCTTCTTCACAAAGAGGGAAATAATACCTCTCAAAACTATTCTAGCCTTTAGCCTTCTTTCTACTACTTAAAAATGAGAGAATGCTCCTCTATTTATATATAAATTTGAGAAACTTAATGCTATAATTAAGTTCTCAAATTTTCCACCTCTAATCCTTCCAATGCCACCACTATAATCATATTATTGACTAAGCCTATATGTGGCTCTCAACCATCTACAAGATTGACACATATAGAGTCCAACTTGATTCTACTATGAATCACTTAACAATTTACTAAGTCAACACAATATGACTCACTCAACTACATGTATGACACATAGGGGAGTAGATTCCTAATTAATATTGCTTGTATGACACATATAGAATTAGAGTCCTATTTGACTTCATATTCTAACACTCCACAGGTCTCTTTTCATTGAAGATATTGCTAATTTGGTAGTCCTTCTTTATCGGCTAGTGGGGGATAGAGATTCGATTGAGTTTGAAAGGTGGATGTATCTTTTTATCATGATCATCAGTACATGGAATCAATTAATTGATTGGGGTGCTATTATTAGTGATAACTTGTATGAACAATTGACCAAATTTGAGACAAATCAGTATTTTCATATGTCTTCTTATCTTTTCTATGCAGTTGCATGTATGAAAACTTGGCTAAAGATTAGTACTAGAGGAACTTATGATAACACTACATAGTGTTATAATTATTATACATAGTTGCAGTTGGAGAATAGTTATAAGAACTTCAAGAGAGTGAATGACACCTTCACGATGCTGACTATAAGGGAACTTCAAGGAAACACTGCACTTAGAATATCTCTAGAGGTGGAAAATCTCATTAAACAATATGGGAGTTATTTCATACAGTTTCCCAAGTTCACCTATTTGTAGATTGGAGGATTTGATGGGTTCCCATATCGATTAGCTAGGTACGTGGATGATAAACTTGTCCTGATAGAGTTACGCAAGCAACTCAGTGTAGTCAACAAGAAATGCAGAAACAAAAAGAAGAATGGAGTCCCTTTCCCTATCAGCCTCATCCATTACAATTGCAAGTCTTCTTCTTATGCTCAAAATATTGAGCAGTCATTGGTTAAAATTAGTCTCTTCCTTTGTACAAAGAAAGTTTCCCATTTGATAGTAAAAATTATGTTAAAAATAAATTAAATTTGGGACCAAGGTACAATCATTTCCCAAATATTGGATTGGTATGTAGGTGAAATTGTTGATGATGAAATAGATTTGATAGATCCCTTGTATTTTGAAAAGATCCAAGTTTATCCCTTGCCACATATCAATTGGGTAGATCAAGAAATAAGAGAGGTCAATGAAATAACAACTTATGTACTCAAAAGATCAGAAGACTGGGAAAAGAAAAGTGTTTGAGATAACAACTACAAAATCACTAAGCAAAGGAGAACTTTCCAAAAAGACAAATGATGGTAAATAAGTTACTTCTTCTACTACTCCTCTAGTTGTTAGTCACACTTCTATTTCTCAACATAATAGTCAAGAAGGAGTCGATGATGAAGATCCATCCAAGAGGAACACTTTTAAGAATATTTGTGGAGATGATCCCAAGATGAAAAGGAAAAGATCTAAAGTCAAGGAAAGGTTACAAATTATTCAAAAAGAAGACAAGACAAAAGGTTTGAAAGAATCTAAGGATGACTCTGAAGGCGATGAACATATTTTAACGATGTCTCCTATTCTTGTTCTATCTCCTACACAGGAAGTACATCATCTTCTTTCAATTGTAGATCCATTGCCTTTGTCAAATATGAATGCACCTCTAGAAGATATCTTTCATTCACCTATTGTTCCTATGCCTATAGCATCTTGCCCATCGTTTTTTTCCAATTTTTTCCAAAATTTAGAAAAATCAAAGAAGACAAAGGTCACTTCTAGATTGATAGAAGATCCTACGCCCAGGAACATATGTTGAAATAGCTCAACCTATCCTAGAAAAAGATTTGAATGAGGCTACTGAGTCTGATTTTGAAATTAAGAAAGTTGATATGGGTTCTTCAACTCATGAAGGTGATATTCATAATTTTCAAGTGCCATTTGCTAAACTGGTACAAAGAATAAAGAAATAAAAACATACAAAGGAGTATCTAAAGAAACAGGTATAGATTCTGACTTCATAACTGAAATATATTGTATAGATACATCTACTTTGCCTCTGCATGCAATTCAATCTTCCATAGTTCCTGTTCCTAAAAGGAGTATTGAGAAAGAAATCATAAACGGTGTGCAGAAATATCAATCATATGGGAAGGTAATAGAAATATCGGTAAATTGGTTGAAAGTGAATGTTTTGAAATTCCTTGAAAATATTAAGGAAGTTTTTGACAGGACAAAAGTGCAAAAGGAAGAGATCACAAAAGAGTTGAAAAGAATGAGAGAGGAAGAGGTCGTATGGAAAGGTATTCTGAAAGATCTTAGAGAAATGAATCATTTGGATGCTAAAATTTTAATCAATGAAAAGGTTATCTCTAGCATTGAAGAAGCTAAATTTGATTTATGGATACAAAGTGTTGAATGGAAGCTTGATATCTTCACTCAACTTTTGATAGAACAGGAAAATATTTTAGTAGCATGTAGACAAATTGAGATAAAAGTCTAGGATGACTTCAAATCAATTAACATTGAGATAATAAAAGAAGGTGAATTTCATAATCAAGATATTCAAGTGATCAAGAATAAATCTGAAGATATGATCAATCTTGAGTTCTTCAATCGACAAGTTTTCAGTGATGAGACAATGATGAGATTGTGTAGCATTATTTCTGCTCTTAGTACACATGAAAGTCATCTACCAAATTATTACCACAGTTTGGAGGAAATCCAGAAAGGTCATGAGAAATGAAAACAAAATTGAGTAATGTGATCATCCCCAGGAACAAACTTTTGGCTCAAAATATCAAAGTTTTCAAAAATTTCAAAGCAATTTTCTCATCAAAGGCAAATGGTAGCACATAGGACTCTTGCAAAAGTTTTGAGAGATGACACAGATAAAGGAAAAGGAGTTTCTTAGTAACTCCTATCATACATGTGTCTTTAATTTTCTAAATGTTAAGTCACTTATTTTATTTTAATGTTATTATTTTGTAAAAGTGACTTTCATATTCCATAAAATTATAAGGAGTTAGGAAATAAGCTGTTTTTTATGAGAAGTGAGATATTTAACTTTAATAAAGTTATTTAACATTTTTCAAATATTATAAAAGGTAGTTATAAGTTAGTTACCGGGTAAAGCCTATATATACAGGGCTTTTGCCATTGTAAAAGGACTTTTGGAATTTTCACAAATTAGCACAAATGATTTTGGAATTGTATAATTTTACAAACTAATGGAAATCATTTTTGGATGTGCATTCATGGTGTTTTCTATGAGTCATCATTAATTTTATTCAAATGATAAGTTGATGATGAGCTTTGTTATCCTTCATCTTGTTTGTGATAACTAATAGTCAATCTTTCATACATCTCATTTGAGACATTTTCATTTCCTAGTATCTTGATTTGAAAGTGTAATTGTTTTGAAAATAAAAAAGCATTATGGAGTTCATATGCATAGTCTATGATCTTAATAATAAATGCATTTACTTGTTTATTGTCACTATTATCTAAAAACCAAATAATATCATATGAGGGAGTTTCTCCTCTCAAATGTAGAGGAAGATTACTATTTCATAAGAAATCTCTCCAACTGTTGGTGCATTATTGCCACATTCCAATGGGCGAGTCAAATATCATTTCAAGTGTCAATTCACTTACCAACATATTTTTGGTGACTCTGTTGGGGATTGAACAAGAAAGAAATATTTGTTACAATCACCTTCTTTTTATGCATCTTTTTGTACTCCTCATTTCTAAATATGGTTTTTCCTCATGATAACAATATTCTAGTTCTACAACTGAATCTTGATTGGGTACATGCAAAGCAAGAAGATATCATTTCTCAATTAAATACTTTAGTTTGACATTCGAGGAGAAGTGGTCAAAAATTTCTTCAACTTAATCAAGTTCTAGAGTAGGAAGATTCACTAGTGAAGAGATTAGAAGACTGGTTGTAATCGAAAGAACTGTTGCAAGACTAAGGCAAAGAAGAAAAAAATGAGACCAATAAGAGGGTAAACCCACAAAAGTGGTTTACAATTCCAATGAGGAAGGAAAAGTTGCAAAAAATTACCCCATGCAAAAATAATTGGTTTTTGGGGGTTTGAACGAACTTCTGGTTCGAGTGAACCCCCCTTCAAGCGAACCCATTTAATGTCGGGTCCCACATTTCTCAAAAAATAAGCAAAAAAAATGCTTATGGAAAGGGGGTTCAAATGAACTCTAGTTCAAGTGAACCCCTAGGGGTTCGCTAGAACCCCCCTTTTCCCCCATTCTCCCCCTCTGGCACCAAAAAACTCGAGAATTTTTCCCTTCGAAGCTCGGGTTGAGGATGAAAATGGAGGAGACTTCACATACCCAACTAGATGATGGTAGTCCTTGGAACGAGCTATTCAACGAATATAATTTTAATATGTTTTGTTTTTATTATGTATTTTATTTTAGTTTGATTAAACATAGGTTTTTCACTGAAAATCAAGCTCTCTATTTTGCACATGTGGAAAAATAGTAGATTATCAAAATAAAATTCTGAAAAATATGTGTGAGCTAGGTATTGATGTCCTTGATCTAGTAAAAAAAATTGAATTTCGATACATACAAAAAAGTTTTGTATATAGTCCGCCTATGTTTGAATTGTAATTGGTTTGACTTCGAAACTTGATTAAGGATAAAATATTCAATAAAACACTATGAAGCCAAATGAAAGGGCTAGATATCATAGTTAAAAATCTAAATTCGAAAAAATTAGAATTTTATCCTTCATGGAAAAAAATGTATGTTGTATACGATGAGCGTCACTCCTTAAAAATGTTGTTTACTGAAAAAAACTAGTTTTCGAAGGAGATGGAAAAAGAAGTGCAATCTGATTCCAATTTTTTTGAAAAAAATATATTTAGAACCTACAGAAAAAATTTCACAAATCACTAGTTTGCATCATCTTCAAATTCCTCACGGTTTAGCCGCTATAGGTGCTTGAAAGTGAAGATTTAGTTAGAAAAAATATTTCAGTGTCCAGCTTGGCCAAAAATTGTAAACCAGTATTGTAGGATCACCCAAGAACAAGGTAATCCACCAGTAGGAATCCCTCAAAATCCTCCTCAGTAGAAAAAATTGGCTAGTAAAAGATATACAAGAGGTGATAGGAGTAAAGGGGTTCTTGATCCTGATTTTGAAAATTTACAAAATGTAGATTTCTCTACACCATTTTCTTCTTCACGAAGGAAGGTTAAATCTACTAGTAGACCCGCATTGCCCAAAAGAATTGTTACTCAGTCTCCATCTTTTTAGGCATTATTTTTACATGAAACAATTTCACCTCTACTGATTAATTTTCAGCAAAACATACCACAAGCAATGGCTCAACCAGTTCCATGGGGAGCAGTGATAAGTGGTCCCTTAGCTTTATGGAACCAATTGCATGATTTGTGTGTGGGGTCTATAATTTTTTCCTAACTTTACTAGTGTTGGTGAAGTGAAAATAGATGAGCATATTAATGCCTTCTTTGTTGCATGTGGTGTTCTTGGCACCATGCATGAAGATGTTTCTATTCATCTATTTGTTGAATCTCTAATTGATGCAGCAAAAGATTGGTTTTATCACCTACCAACCAAGACTATTACCACATGGGTCATTATGAGACAAAAATTTGAATAGAGGTTCAAGACCATTGAAGATTAACATTTTTTGTTATCTCAGCTAACACAAATGAAAAAAGTAAATACATGAACCAATGAGAGAGTTTGTTGCTCGTTTCAACAAGATTGTTAATAAAATTGCTAAAGATAAAAGGCCTACTAAAAGTGCTTCTTCATAAATGCACAACCTCTAGATTTAATATTTCAATTGAGAAGAAATTGTGTGGCTACTTTGCAAGCATCACAATAATTTTCCATAGAGGTTGAAGATGGCCTACTTAGTGCAGAAAAGTGGAACAAAGATTTGCAGAAAAGAAAAGCTCAAGGTAATCCTACTACTACTGATCATATGGTGCAAAAGTTAGATAATGATATACTCTTGGTGAAGAAGCAACTTCATCAAAATCCTCAACCTCTATATCAAGATATCCCTAGGAGGAATTACATTCCATTTTAGAAAAATAGGCATGGAATGAAAAGTATAATTTTTTACCTGGCTTGTGAGTGGATCCATGCTTTTATTCTTATGCCTCCTATTTGAGAATTTGGTTTTCAGAAAGTTTTGGGATGAGGTTCTTCACTTCTTTGATTGTTTCTTCCCTTATGTTATAAAAGGGAATCTTGAGCCTCATTCAAAATTTCAAAGCGTATGGATTTTTTGATCTTTCATCTCATTCTCTGTAAGAGCTCTTTTTGCACAGTTTAAGCTATTTGATAGCACACATAGGAAATGTTGTAATTTTTCTCTGTAATAACAAAAGATGACTCAAATACTTAAGTGTATTTCTTTAATTTTGAATATTGACATATCTTTCTCTCTAGTATTGTATTCACTATCCTTTGACTCAAAATTTAATCAAGGGTTATTTATAAGTTGTCATATCACATCATGTGTTTATGTTATGGATTTTGAACTATTAGCTTTTGGTCAAGGAATGGATTGATATTCCTTTCAGCTATTTATCAAAGATTGTGTGAATGACAATGCAATAGGAATTTATAAGTAGTGTGATAAGTGTTGTTCTTTGCTTGGTTTCTCATTGTAAGGCAATGAGGTTATAAGAAGCCATGAATATGAGTTGAGTATATTTCATTTTTTGACTCAATTGCGGATAAGGAACTAATCAAAATAAATCATAAACTATGAAAAATGATGCAAAATCACATATCAAATTCAATATCATGGAATACAATATAAAGTATCATCAACTACAATTTGGAATATGATTCATGAAGTGCAATATAAAATAAAATATCATCAATTATAGTTTGGAATATGATTCATGAAGTGTAGTATAAATACCTAAATACTACTAATTCACTTCCATTTCCCAAATCAATTTAGGGCAGGTTCATCTACACTTGAAAGTATCCATGGAAAAGTTTCTAGAATTAATCAGAGAAGGCTTGGTGGTTGTACTCAAAAAGAAATCCAATGTGATCACACACATCATTACAATCAAAGGGAGGTTGAGGAATTCATGAGGGATATGAATGAGCTTCGTCATTCATTCAATGTTGCAGGAAATCCAAGGGCTCCACACGCATAAGGTCCATACAATGATGAAGGAGTAATATCCAATGTCCTAACAGCGGATAGGGGACCAGACCCTAAAGAGGTAGATGGTGGCAGTAGTCACCTTAACAACCAGCCGATTCCATGATGATGTTTGGAGCAGTAATATCATCCCAAGGAGTATTTGACAGTCAATATTTTTGTAGTATTTTGTTACACTAAAAAATTGCTTCTATCAAAGTTTTTGGTTGATGCCACTTTAAAAACTATTATGTTTTATACGTTGTAAGTAACTATGATGTATACATTGTAAGTAACTGAAAAACTGCTTGAAATGAAGCTATAAATTTTTTTGATCCTCTATATCTAATACAAAAAATCAAGTTAGGGTCCTCAAATTGATGTTCAACTTGAGATAAAGTAAAAGAGTCATCTTCATTCTAAGTCTGGTCTTCATTTTCTTCACCCTACATCTCAAATTAAATATTCATTATGTCACTGTCATTTGTCTCGTTGTCAATGCCACCACTACCAGCATTTGAAGTGTTGCACAACCCTATTCTTTTGCATATGGATCTCCAAATTATGAGTGCCCTTTCAAAAAGGAAATTTTTGACATTATATGCATTTCCTTTCACCCTCAAGCAATTTTCAAAATTCTTGTCTAGTTTGTTTCTTATCTTTGATTTCAAAAATTCCAATGAACTAAAAACTCTCTCATCTTCCACCAACCCCAATATCCTTGTTTGACATAAATCAACAAGTTTGAAATATTCTGATATCAAACTATGCAATATTTCATTCTGACCTAAGGTTGCCCAAGCCTTTGTTATTGTTCCCAGTTCAAAGGGCTTCTCCATGGAATCAAACTGGTCCATCATGCTTCTTGAAAAATGCTTACATTGTTGTCTAAGCTTATCTCCATTTATAATTCCTTCTATTGTCTGCTCATTGTATTTTACACTTTTCGAAAAGTGTTCGACCAAGATATTTCCATTATCATGAAAATAGCTTGGTCTATCTCGGTTGCCTTGAATCCAAAATTGAGGATACTTAGTAGCCATGGCTTCAAGTATTTCATCTTGAGGGAATCTATTATAAATCTTTGAGGAAAGAGATTTTGCAATTTCCTTCAAATTATCACTAACAAATTTAACAATGTCATTAAAAGCTTCCTTTGTAACAAGTACTTCTCTAATAGAACTATCATATTATAGTACATTGGTATCTCAAATCCACGCACATAGATACATAAATTCCCGCTTGCATTAAACTATAAATAATTGTTAGGATGATTCAAATCTGTAATTTTCTACAAGCTTAAAAAATTTGGGCGTTTAGAAGTTAGATCTAGATATAGATGATCGAGGGCCATGCATGTCATTCTACGTAGTTTGGTATATTCATTAATATACATAGTTATATCTTGGGATTTCTTCATGTAAGATTGTTCATTTCATCTAGCATGGGGAGAAGATAGGCTAAAGTCAAGAGTGCCTCTATATCGCTTAACATATGTAAGAGGTTAGGAGCTTTGTCTACTATGTTGTGATGCTCGTACATTACTCCAATCAAGGATCAATATTCGGAAAGAACTCATTGTGCTGGTCCATGCAAGGATATCCATCTGGTATCAACATCCTTGAGAAGTTTGTTTCCTACTATTATTCCCTCAACAAAATTTTGAAATTCCATGAAACGTTTGGGACTTTGATAGAAGTATGCGTAGAGCTCGCAGACTAGATTTTCAACTTTTGATACTGTAGGATACTTTCTTACAATTCTAAATGCTAAATTCATTTTGTGGTCCATGCAGTGAATGCTAAGCATGTATGGTGCACAACTAGTTTGTAACTTTGTGCAAACACCGGTCCTATGACCTTGCATTATTGCAACTCCATTAGCTCCTACACACACCAACTTTTTGGCAATTGTCAAGTCATCCATACCTCTAATTTCATTCAAAGATTTTTTGAATAGTTCAAATAGATTTTTTGATGTTGAAATATCCTTCATTTTATTAACACAAAGAAGATGAGCTTGGAGGACATTTTATTTTACAGTATACATGCATACAAACCCAAGAAGTATTATCTATCACAGTAACTTCATCTAAAGATAATGCAATGAAGTTTGACTCTTTTACTTTCTCCTTTAAATCTTTCTTTTTCGCTACAACAAGACACTTTTCCCATTCCCATCTAGTGTTTATTGACCAATGTGTGCTCAGAAAGTGAGGAACACCCAAAAAAGATAAAAAATTAAAATATTCTAGGTAGTCTGTCATAGGACGCCCTCTGGACAACATATGAAAAACAATACTCATCTGAACAGTTTTTGCTAGTTGTGCTCCTTCAATTACTTTTTTGAATTGAGCCTCAATTGTACCTCCACATGTAGAAAGCTTCAACATTCTTTGCTTTTGCTCTTCATATTTTGTAGCATACTTAACATGAAGACATTCTTCCTTTGATTTCTATCATACTATTAATTGTTCCTTTTTGTCTATGATTTGTTTTTCATAAAATTTATTGGTATTGTTTTCTATATAGTGTCAAGCTTTAGCTGCAACTTCTTGTCTCTTTTATATTTTCAGCTACAAATCATACACTTGCATTCTATTGGAGGTTCATCTGTGTTTTCTTTCTCCACTCCTTCAATGAATGGGTACTTTGACACCCAATCAAGCTAAAAATTCCTTGTCATTTCCCACTCGCGTCCCGTTTTTATTTTCCTTTTCTTTTCTTTCTACCAACATCATCTACAACCCCCAAAAATTTATCCAATTCAATTATCTCATTCTAGCTAACCAGCGTATCCCTTGGAACATCTTTTGTGGTATTTCCATCCTCATTTGACTCATTTAACTCAATGACAATCCCACCTTCTGGTGGTGGTGAGGTATGGTGAATTTTTTCTTCATTAATATTTGGTGGAAGAGTTGATGATGTAGCTCCATCTTGATCAAATGGATCAAAAGAATTGTCAATTCCAAAGTAATACTGTATGGTAACTCTATGTTTTGGGAATTTTGATGGCCTCCTAGTCCCTTCACCACCTTAAGGAGCCTTACCCTTTTTGCATTGTCTACTTGAAATCTTGATCTCTCACTTCAAATAAAAGCTAGAAAAAAATGTCTTCTTATTTAAGAAGGAAAAAGAATATAGATCCCCTTCCCTACTCAATATCATCTTTATGATTGAAGCAAGAATGGAAAAGAGATAAAGAAATCTTATAAAACTATGAAGAAATGATCACTCACCTTTAAGTTTAGGTTTTCACTGACTTGTTATTCATTAATGCAGGAATTCTTGTGTTGTATGTTTATAACTTGCCTACGATAAACTTCAAGGTTCCAAGTCCGACTTCTAAATTAAGAGCTCACAAGTTCAAAAATGAACAAAATGTGTAAGAATAAATGACAGTTTTGATTGTATTTATATCAATCCATATTTGGTGAATTCCATGGGATTTTTAAATGGTATATTAAAAATTTGGTGAACCTTGCATGATTATACAATGATAAATTTAAGTGTTGGGCGAATCAAACCTCGATGGAACACATATGTTGTAATTTTCAAGGTGATTATGGCCCTATGATTAGCATGGAGATGTCATGAAAATTGGAAAAGTGTGTCCTCAAATGTAATTATTTTTTAATGTTATTGGTGAAATTGGTCCTTATAAGCAACTATTTGTAAATTTTAACTAGAAAAATGGGTCCTCATAAGCAACTATTTGTAAATTTTAATTGGCGAAATGGGTCCTAATACACAATGTTTTTAATAGTATTGGCAAATATGTAGGTTATTTATTACATACTTTCGAGATTCTAGGCGAAGATATTAATTAGTTCATTTGAAACACATAGTTTGTTATGGAGAGTTTCTTACTTAAATATGCCTCATAAAATAAATCGGTGGTGAATGGATATGCATTGGACCGATAATTCATAAAATTTGAGTGATTTGGACACCTTGTTGGGTGCGATTAATTCATCAATTTTGACTTGGTCGATATTTGATATTCACCAATTGGAAAAGATTCACCACTGAAAAATTCCCTTAATAAAACCAATAAAGTGCAAGGAAATAAGGAATATGCAATCCAAGGTGGAATTAAAGCAGTTGTGAATTAAGATCAATGCATACATAAATAAGAAAAATCAGGCCATGCCAAGAGGGCATATGCAGATAGGAGGAAGGGGGTCAAGCCCCATAAACAATGCAAAAAAATAGCAGGTCTATTGTTATGCTGCCAAAGGAAATGGAACATAGAAATGAGTGGTAGAATCATGGTTTCCAGAAGGGGAGATATGCTAGGGAAAATATGATAAAATGCAAAACACAAGAATAGAAAAGATTACACCAAAGAGGGAAGATAACATGGTAAGAAAGGAGGCACACATGTCGTGATAGGGACCTGGGTGTCAAACATCACACCATCAAGTAAGATAAAATAAAGAGGTCAATTGGAAGCATTGAACAAGTGATGGTAGCTAGAAGAAGGAGTAACCAATATGGAATAAAATAATGGGAAAGGGTGGGTCACACCAGATGGAGAGGAAGTTGCAGATTATGTATAATGTGAGAAGACATTGATGAGAGGATAGAGAACAAGACAAAGGTAGAAGGAAGAGGAATATAGAGGGGCAATGGAGTTTCCCAAGAATTGTAATGTATGTTCCATGTAATTTGAACAAATAAATATACTTGATTTATTTTTAAATTTGAACACAATGTTGTGCAATCATGAATCAATTGAAATCAAAAAATAAAATTGTTGGTTTAATGTTAATTGATTTCAATCTTTTGGTAATCTGTAATTTTGCAAATTTGGGTGAGAAATCATAAGAGTGTGTTTCTCATCTTCATCATGTACCACCATCCATCACTTTTCAATTATAGGAACATAATAAGATGAGATTAGATAATGATAATATTTAGCCTAACTAAAGCCATATAAGTCATTCTTGAAACACTATACATTATATTCCAAGAGGGAAGCTAATTTATTATATGGGCCTCGTAAAGGTTCATAAAGGACTAATAGTGTAGCATAAAATTTGGAGATACTTAAGTCAACAAGGTGGCACCAAGTCTTTCATTTCTTAGAGAAGGCTAATAGACACAAAGTTTCACCATGAAAAAACGTTACTAGAGGTATATGAAGAAGAAAGGGGTCCAAAACTAGGATCTCAGACAATCAGATAATACATCATTTAGTGGAAGAACTAGTTGATCAAAGGTGCCACATGGAAATATGAGGATTTTATGTAGAATTATCCATAATTGATTAGTGTTAAGGATAACACTTTTGTAAATATGAGGTATGATAGAACCCTAATCCTACAGTGCATATTGGGTTATAAATAGTTGGTTTGTGGCTACCTTAACTCTTAATTAAGTTATATGATCATTATAATAATATATATTTAAGTCAGCCTAGGTGCTATAGTTATTTATGTAAGTTTCTTGGTTGGTGGTCAATGCATGATTAGATATTTATAAGAGCTAGAGGCTAGTTATTATCATCAAATTATAAATTGCATTCTTATTGAATATTATAGGAGGTATCCCCCTTGAAGTGTATTTGGAGGTTGCCCCCTTGAAATAGCATATTATTATCAAGTATTTACAACATATTTCCTATTATTGTCTTCTATTGTGCAAGTTTTTCATTCCATCAACCTAGTTTTGATTAGGATACTATATCCTTAACCTCCACTCACTCAGGAAATTGCCCTAAGATATATTAAGAACCCTCTTTCAATTGACCAAAGGGTTCTAATTTTGTAGCTGACAAGTCATTACCATGAATTTGAGACCTTTAAGATTTATCTTAAAGATATTTAAAATTCCTTACAATCCATTATACAACCTTTGGAAGCCATAGTCTTTTCTTCCTTTAGGAATCCTAGCCTAGTTTTATTGCACCTTTTGTTTTGGGAATAGTTATGATAGTTAAAGGCTATAGAAGGAATTTGCAAGATTGCTAAGGATATATTGGCATTGTTAAAGCTTAAACCTCATACGAGACAATTCTAGTTTCAAATGTCGAATTTACTATTTTCTTAGAGTAGATTTATTATTAATTAGTTGAGTTTATTTATGAATTACAATATTTTTTTGTGAGATAGATGGTATAGGTACTAGATAGAATAAATTTAGTTTGTTAGGGAATATTTAGATTTAGTTTTATTAGTTATTTGAAAATATTTAATTATTTAATTTGCACTCTTAAGCTCATTGAAATTGAAAATCTTCTTATTTGAGGATCTACTTAAAGATTTCTATTCACTTTTAAAATATGTTATTTTTAGATTTATGCCTTCCAATTTTATCTTTTTAATTATTCAAATAAAAATATTGTATTGCTCCAAGGAACTAAAAGAATCAATAACTTAAATCATACAATCTATAACTTCCCAAGAAGGAATCCTTAAAGGGTTTACTTAAAATCCTTTTGTTTGTTCAAACGGATCTAGAAGAAACAATACTAACTCCTCCTTTAGTGGATTAGGAGATCTAAACCAATGCATAGACTTATTATACTAGGAGACACCAACAAAATTAAGAAGAAAAGTATCAAATTCATATTTTTCCTACAATTTTAAAGATTTTGTTGTTTATTTTTGGAAGAAAAATTATTATTTACAATTTCTTCCCCTTTTGTCTTTGTGTGTTTTAATAAAAATAATATTTTTTAGAAAGGAATGAGAATTCAATGGGTCCTTGGTTTGTTGGTGAATTTTTTTTTTTTTCAATGAGATCACTAGGCATTAAGTCTTTTTGTGTGCAAGACCTTGACACTATAAGGGATGAGGTCAAGAGCATCCTTGGGTGACTTTGGCATAATGGATACTCCAAGTCCTTAGATCTCAATCAAAAGGGTTTTAGTCTAAAAGATTTTGCTCTCATATTAGGTAGCTAAATGATTATGTGGATTTGATATAAAACCCTCCAAACATTGATAATTAAATATTTATTCTAGAAATTGGCTAATTTAATTAATTTTATTTCACTTCCTTTTAAAAATAAAAATTTCCAAAACTGAAAATAATTTTAATTGATTCTTAGATTAATTAATAATTAAATATTTAATTGATTGTATAAATTTGAAATTAGTATTCCATTTAACTTGGATAATAGTTAATTAATTATTATTATTTAATTAAATTAGTTAACTATTTATTATTAAATAATTAAATTAGTAAATTCATTCAAAATTTGAAAAAAATTAATGATATAGTTGCATTCATTTAGTTAGATTATATTGATTTCCCATAAAAATAATTAAAAATTATTTATTGTCAACCAATCAACAACTAATAGAATAATCAAAGTTGTGTCTTGTGTTAAGCCATATTTATTGAAAGAACTCTTAGGAGAATTAAGAAAGGCTCCACCTGCTCTAACTATTGGTATTAAATAGAATGTTCTCATTGAAAACATCTAATGAGAAAATTATCATTTAGAAGCATTGAAACAAACAAGTCCCCTTGAAACCTTCCAGCAAGATAATGCTTACTTAAAAGCTTAATTATATATAAACCAATAACAGTTGATCATCATTAGATATAAAACATTCAAAACTTAACTTCATAAAACACTCCATGTCTCACCTTTATTTGAATCCCAAGAGATCCTTGACCTATTCAAATAGATCCTCTTCCACCCATATGGATTGTTACTTCCTTGAGAAGAAGGGAATCTAGTTAACACATCACATTAGATTAATTGTTGTCATGTCCATAATAGACTAATTTTTTTAATCCAACCAACATGAACTAACATGTGTAGTCTATTTTAATGTATATAACATATTTTAAAACCCCCTTAAGTTTTGAACTTTCTAGGGTTTATTCATGGTTTTATTCTAAAATTAAATATCCTTTATTTATTTTTGTTTTTTGGGTTTTAAATCAGATTACATCCTTATTTCAACCTTTTTAGGGTTTTCATTTTTTTATGGCAAAGTCTCATAATCCCCCTCATATAGCTTTGAGAATAAGGCTTCATTCAATTCCTATAGTGTTCAAGAGTCAAGTTGAGAATTGAATGGTTGAAAACATGACTAATTACTCTCATCTTAGTGGGAAAGATGTCCATGTTCAATTGATGGATAAGAAATACATTTATTTAAATACATGTGTGTTGTCTTCTAATCTTGTATATTTGGCTAGTGATACAAAACCTATACACTTGGTTGATAGTTTAAATAATTTTTTGATTAGTAAACCATATGGTTTAAATGTTTTCAAAGGAATAGGTGAAAGGATTAGTTCTTCAAGTTCTTTTGAATGGGGTGTCACCCCCTTCCCACCCAAGCATCCTCTTCTTTTATGCCTTCTACTAATTTTGTTCTTGTATGGTAATATGTCATTTGGTCCTCCTCACACTTCTAACTTGTTGAACCTTTCCTTGTTCCTAGTTCTCATCTTGATCCTATTAATGTCAAGTTTATAATATAATAATTTTAAGAATGTATTCTTATATGTCTAAATTTAGTTTTATGCTAGAATATGACTAGTTTTTAGAGAGGATCATTTTTTTCCAAATTCTAGAAGAGAAATAATGAAAAATAACTAGAAATATTATAAAATGGTTTAATTCCCAAATAATGTGCTCTATTAAGCTAAAATAAATCTGGGTTGAAATTTAATCAATTACAAAAAATATAAATATCGAAATAAAAATTAAAGTTTAAAAATGATAATAATAGGAAATGTGAAACCTAGAAATGAAGTATATATCTCTTTTCTTAGAACACAACCATGATGCACAAACATCCATGTAATGTATAGTCATCCAACTTATGTGTTCTAGTCTCATTTATGCATTATCATCCAAAAAGTTGTAGAACTCAACTATTTATCTAAATTTCAACTTACTTGTACACTAGAAGATTAAATTCAAGAACAAAAACAAAGAAGATGATACTAGATAAACAAATATGATCAAAATGAAGCTAAACTAGGTAAGTTAAATGAAATGAAAAAATTAAAAAATGAGGAAGAGTACAATAAAATCTCTTTGTGTTTGTACATAGCTTGCAAAATTATTGTGTGAGCAAAAGAGAAGGCTCCTTAGAAGCTTGCCATAAATTTAACTCCCTTATTTTATCCTTTTGGTTTCCATGAGTAGTAAATTATGTAAAAGAAATAGAAAATGTGAGTCCACCTAGCCTAAGTATGTCTATAACTAAGAGAAACAAAGTAAAATCTATGATACCATCTTATATCTATAATGCAAAGTAATAAAATAGACTATGTTTAATACTATCAAAGTAAACAAAATAACAATAAAAATAAATAAAATAAAGGTGTATACAATGATGTTTCCTTGATAATTTCTATGTTCCTAGGTTTATATGCTTTGTATAATGTCCTATATATACCACGTTGGTTATCATGTGTTTCTTGTTATGTTTTTTTGTGTTATGACCCCTTTTACATTTACACTTTATAATTCTTTAATTGTGATAATTATCATGTTCATGTCTTATGATTCATTGTTTTTTATGCATATCATGCCCATGTCTTTATGTTTATGATCCATGTCTTTCTTAGACTAGTAACAATAAAATTAACAATGAAAACAAATAAAATAAAGGTGTATACAACAATGTTTCCTTGATATTTTCTATGTTCCTAGGTTTATATGCTTCTTATGTCCTCTATATATACCACCTTGTTTATCATGTGTTCCTTGTTATGTTTTTTTGTGTTATGACCCCTTTTATATTTACGCTTTATAATTCCTTAGTTGTGATCATTATCATGTTCATGTCTTAAATAATTCATTTTTTTTTATGCTTATCATGCCCATGTATTTATCTTTATGATCCTTGTCTTTCTTAGACCACATATTTACATATTACACCCTTGTCGTGCACACATCATTTGTCAATTTTATGATCCTTGTCATTGACCACATCCTGTTTGTGCCCACAAAATTCTTATCTAGCCTTTAGGCTATCCTTATAAAGTCATTTTCCTTCCATGGGCCTTTTTTTGTTCTCCTTTTGATGTATGCTTTGATAATGATCTCTATCTTATGGCCTCTTACATATTTTTTCTATGAAGATATATTTTACTATATTTACAAGCCTTATGATGATTATGTATTTTTTCCTCTCCTCCAATTTCTCACATCCTTTGAATGTAACCAATTTTAGGGGGTGTAACATTCCTCATTCCTAAACCTTTTGAATGGAATTTTCTAATAGAAATTTATCAAGATTTTTTTGAAATGTCAATAAGTAGATTTAGGCCAATATGTAGAATTGTCATTATTGGTTAATAATGGTACTAAGATATGTGTCAAAATATGTTGATTAATAGGAATTTGTGTATTGGGGAAGGTGACTAGGATTGTGAAATAGATAAACCCATAATCTAAAGTATGAAATGAGATAGTTTGAATTAATAGGATAAGTCAATTTATCAAACTTAAATAATTTAATAATGTTTATTTAAATTATTAGTGCATAGAATAATTCTAATTAGTATACTTGTAAAATAATTCTATGCTGGAAAATAATATAAATTAGATTGAAAACTTATTTGTTTAATAAGATGAATGTGCAAGTTACATTATTAGAAATTAAGAAAATAATATTTAATTATATTTATTTTCTAATTATGTTTTTGATTATAGGTGAAAAATGGGTTTTGAAGGGACCTGAAACCCTTTACAAAAAAGGATAGCTGAAGCAAAAGATAACTAAAAAAATCATGTAGCAGCCAAAAAACAACACACCATCAGTGCAACATAAGTGAAAAAGGAGGCACAAAAGTAGCCCCATTACATGTTATTCAGGATATCAGCAGCCTCCATGTCACACACCACAACCTTCTGACTGTCATCCATAACTTCAAACGAATCCACAACAGGAGCCCCAACTTGCACCTTAGTCTTGTTCCTCATTTTGGCCCCAGGCCCACCCTCTTTCAGCTCACTAATAAAAAAATTCAGCCCCCCACCAGCCTTCTCCACAAAAACCTCTTCCTCCAATAGCTTACTACCAGCACTAGTAACCTCTCCAGGAGCAGTACCCTTGCATTTCTTGGCCATTTCAAAAGGATTTGAAATTCCAACAGACTCAAGCATTGCAACAGATTTTATCCCCTCCCCACCCTTCTCTAGTTTAGCATACATTTTCTCCATTTGGTCCTCAAGGGTGAGGTTTATTTCCTCAAGGTTTTGTTTCATATTCAACGTTTCATCAGCTACAATAGTCAGAGATTCAAAAAATTCATCAATCTAGTTCTATACAAAAGACTCGCCATTTTTTCTCATCACACCCCAAACTCTAATATTGGTCATGTTAAGTTCATGAAACAACCATTTAAATAATTTGAACAAGAAATTGAGCCCTCCCTAGCCAACCCAAGAAAATCAGAAATATCTTCACGATCAAAATTAAAGTCACCCTTACCCGCAACATCATCCTCTTGAGAGGAGCTTACCTTGTCCTAGCTAATGCTGACCTCCTTACCCTTACCACCAACAACGGGAAATTTGATTTTGTGAATAGAGTCTATAATCTCCTCAGCAACTAACCTCTTTTTCATTTGCTTTTCAAGGTCTCTCTTTTTCATTTCATAGTCTACTCCTGGAGACTCCACAACATCCTATCCACCAACCGCCTTCAGGGGAGAGGCAACTTGCATCTCCTACAGCTGATAGGCAGACCTAATAGTAATTTTCTTATTACTACCCACCTTTGAACCTTTCTTAGGTAGGAAATCCAAACTAGGAGATGACAAGGAAGTATCCCAAATAAATTCAACCTTTTCCTTTAGGATTGAATTTGACTTATCATCAGCTTTTCATCACCGCAAGTCTCATAACCCTTCTTTTTCAAACCCAAAACCCCTTTCCCAGACTTACCCACATCAGAGGGTTGCAAGACCACCTCCATTGAAGCTTACCAATCTAGGACATAATCTGCGTCCTCCTTAGAAACACTCCTCTTCCAAGACAATTTTCCTCTTTTTCTTGTTCTTGCTAAGCGGCTCCTCATCAGAGGCAGTTTCATACTCCACTGCCATTTTTAATTTCTTACCCTTGGGAGTAGCGATCGGTTTAGACACCACAAAATATTTGGCATACTCAAAAATTAACATGATAAGCCCCACATGCAACACCGGGTTCTTGGGGTTCTTTTTGTGGTCCTTCAGACCACTTTCCAGTGACACTAACAGATAAAAAGGGAAATAAATTCTCTTTTTATGGCGGAAATGATTAAGAAGCACAAAATGATAGGCGTTTATCATAGAGAAATAACCCTCGAGGGTAATGTATCTCATGAACTCCTCCACAACGTCCCCCCAGAGTGCTTAAGCGGGCTATGTTGGTACTCACCGCTCTTAGCCGTCTTCAAGTCTTGTTCCTCAGACCCTTTGAAAAATATCTACATCACAACCCTTGACTCCTTTTTTCTCTGAACACCTTCTTGCCATCAATAGGAAGCCCTGTTATATTTGCAATAAAGTCTTCATTAACATCAAACTCAATTCCCCCAAGTTTCAAAACCCGATTATTCCAAGTTTTAGCAAACTGAGTCGTATCTTGCAGATTGTTACCATGCAATCTTTCCATATAAGGAGTGAGCCCACCCTTCTCTAAAATACGCCACACCTCTTTCTTGCTTTTTACAGAATCATAGGAAAAAGGCTCCACACGATTCCTATCTCCTCCCATGCCTCAAAAATTTGCAGAGCTAAAAAGTTTGAGAACCTTGCAAGATATGAGGAGAAACTTCGAGAATGAAAGCCTAAAATTACCCATAATTTGTGTGGCACCAGGAATATGGCAGGAACAAATAATGAGCCTAGAACTTTAGCCCATATGAAAATACAATAAGGTACCATAAGCACAATGTGGATCAACCACACCATCACTCCATATTATGGCAAGCCATGTGATACTAGTCATGCAAGCTCTGAGCCATAACAAATCATCATCCACGCTGACAGTTTTAAAAATCATGATTTGCACACACAATAGCCTCCATAGGGAGGGGATTTCTCACACCCCACTCCCTAGTACCCCTAACACAAAGGCTAGCAAATACATATGCTAGACCGTTGCCTTCTCTGAAAACATGAGATATGTAGTACTCATCAAAAGAATTAAGAATTTTGATAACATCCAATATCATAGGTTCAATACTCCACAACGGGGGGAAATTTTTTTCAAATTATTAATAATGTTGAGAGACTCCCCCTCAAGCCATACCTTCATATAACCTTTCAATTGCACCATCTTTAGGCCATGATAGGTTGCAACTGCTTCCGCATAATTTTCTAATTATGTTTAAAATAGAGTTATTACTAAAATTAGTTTATAAATGGACGTTATAGTTAAATAATTTGAAAAATAAATATTTTAATATGTTTTCTTTTTTTAAGGAACCAAATTTTATCATCTTGACATTCAAAATAGATTATACACACACACACACACACACACACACACACACACACACACACACATATATATATATGCAGACACACACACACACACACACACACACATATATATATACATATGGGTGAATGTAGGATCATGGGGGTCCAAAAAGTTGCGATATGACGAAAAAGTGGTTGACAACTTTTTTTATCTGAATTTGATGAAGTGAAAAGGGCTTATTGAGAAAATTGTCATCTTTCCACCAATATAAGATATGCCTTATTTTGAATTTAATAGATAATTATTATCAATTTTTTACATGCATTATGACTAAAGTCTTGATTGATAGGCTAATTGAAAAACATATATAATTGTCAAATGATTTCACATTTTTCAAATCCAAAAGATATGGCACATTCTATGCTTCCCATACTATAGGATAAAAAATAAAAAATTGAATTTCATAAATTTTTGACCAAGTTGGGTGGTCAGACAAAAAAGTTTTAATATTTTTAAAAAGTTCCAATAAATTTATTTTAACTAATTATTTACTTGTAAAAAAATTACAAAAAAAAATGTGGCACATCTGCTTAGGTTAGTCAGACATATACCTGCTTTTTATTTTTCCTAAAAATTTAGTACTACTGCATTGAAAATTCAAATTTTCATCAAATAGATTTACCTTTTTTATAAAAAAATGACTAGTATATTAGAAACTACATTCAATTTGCTACAAATTCTATTCTTACATATTTTTTAAATTATGTTAATAACCTATTCAAATTTTTATGTCAAGTTGCCTAACTCTATTTTTTCTAAATTTTCATTGCCACTTAAGAGCCTAGTTTGGACCCCCATGATCATGCACTGACACACACACACACACATACACATTAATATCAATAAAAAACAAATTGACAAGTCAACCTTAATTGGTTTTTCAAGTTTTCTATTTTTTATTTTACATTGTGCAAGATTTTAAATTTAGATTTTTGAAATAAATAGATTGATAACAACTAATTTCCTAGTGTATTAGAATAAAAATATATTTTATATTTAAAAAATTTAGAGCTAGTTATTGAAATTATAATTTGATTAGAATTTAAATTAATTTTTAGTGAAGTGCATGAATTAAAATAATAATAATTTAAATAAAAAAATTAATTTACTGAATTGTTTATTATTTCTTATTTTGAGATTTTATAATAAAATATTTGAGTGAAGAAAGAAAAGTTATAAATATAAAGATATTAAATTTATTTAGAGGAAACTTTGACATTCTAGGAAGAGCACACATAGGTTTTGAAGATTGAAAAATTGAAGTGCTTTTCTCGAGAAATTGAAGGATTGTGATTAAAGTGTTTGCCTTCATTAATTGGTTTTCATTTTGCAAAGTAAATTAGGGCTAGATCTTGTTATGAATTTAATTTTAAAATATTTTAGTTGGTTTTAACTGTAATGCCTCGCCAAGTAACCTTAAAGGAAGTTGTAATTAACATCTTAAACGAATTAATTTTTTTTTTATAAAGTGCATTTAACATACACATTCACTTACTAATTAACAACAACCTCTAAGGCTACAAGGTTAGGATTACTTAAACCCACACATACATATTACATATAACCATAGCATTATGAACTTTATGATATAAACATCATACATCATAAGAATACCACATAACATAATAAAGTAAGCATCCAAAATACAATCTCATAATCATTATCTTTATCTAATAGTTACATCACTCATTCCTAGAATGAGACACTAGTACATAAGATTACAATTACAAAATTCCACCTCATAAACATAAGAGGGATAAAATAACTTATACAAGCTGAAATATTACAATGCAAGAAATTACAACAAGAACTGTGAGTTGTCCATTTGGATGTCTCGCCACCAAGTACTAAAGATCGATGGGGACCCAATGGTTTTGGTGCATGTTCCACCCAACCAATGTGGTACCCGAAGGCCCACCCCCCATGCTAGGAGATAGTAACAAAGTAACATGGACAAAGATCTACTACCTCTAACCAAAGGCAGACTCATACTGACTCAAACGGACATAACCAAGTAAATGCCATCAATAAGTACAAATCCAGTTCAACTCAAGTATAACACAAGTACAAATCAAACATCACTGACATAGGTCACATTGCTTCCAGACATAAAATGGATCAAGTATGCTCAAAGAACCATACACATAAAACAATTAACAACAGTTGTCTTAGATAGAGTGTCATTGCAAGGTTTGTCATGAGATCTCCTCTGGGCATTCTTCATAGGCTCCGGCACAAGTAATCCTGGTGGCCTCAACCGAATCCCGACACTCATACTCACTCATGCGGAATCAACTACCTCTCGCAAGAACAAGATAGTTGATCTTGCCATTTCAGGCCTTCTCACTCATCCCAAGTCTAAACAAGTCCTTGTGTCAATGAGTGAGGATTAAATTATCTTGATTAGTGAGAAGTTAGTCCCAATCTTCTAAGTACATTATTTTAATTATCACTTGTTTAAATCACTCCTGAAGGTTATCCAATTTACCTTTTTGGGCTCTGGCGCCTAACATAAGTCACTCTTCTATTCAACAACACACACCCAAACAATCCACTAAGGGAACCACAAGTGCATACCAACTAGGCATCATAATCCACTCCAACAAAAGGAGGATACAAATAATAGAACTCACTCCAAACATCTTGGAGGAAAAAAACACATAGTCCACTCCTTTCATAGGAGGCAACAAGATGAAACCACATAACAAGGTCACTCCATACAAGGAGACACGGATCCCATAATCCGCTCCTAAACTAAGGAGGTGCAAACATCTCTGTTCGTGAAAATCGGGTAAAACTGAAAAGACGCCATGCACTACCCAAGGGAAAACAACTGGATGGCATAAAGATTCAACAACCCTTGTCCTCTAAGATCTTCTGGAAGACTTATAATTTAGGACCAACACTAAATCCCAAAACCAACAATGCAACTTAGCCACATAGCAACAAAAACATTCAAGTCATTAATCAAATCTAATATTTGAATTTCTTAAATCCATACTCATTCAATAGGTAGTGTTGACAAAGTCAAAAACACGATAACTAGATCATCTAAAATAATCATAACCCCTATATTCCTTTTTCATTATGAAAAATCTAAAACAATTAAACTTACTTCCCTTTACTGAATACAAAGAATTAAATCCTTTAAAATAATCATGAGGAAGATACTACTTTTGGATATACTAAATCCATATCTCTTTCATAATCCAATCACAATGATTCAATTAATCTAAATAGAAATAAATAAAAAACATAATTGATTGTCTCATCAATAAAACAACTTCTTAATTTACTTTTAAATTGACATAAATCCATGCAAGTAAACTCTTTCCATTTCCTAACCAAATCTTACGTCTCATTCAATTTTCTATTTAAAACATTCAATCACTTTAATATAATAGCATATTGTTTCTCTATCCATTTTCCATATACACTAATCAATCCATTTTTTAAAATCTCTATTCAATAATATATTGCATGCATCTCATTAAAATAAAATACGATAATGAATTTTACACTTAATATATATATATATGTTCCATATTATATAGACACCAAATATATATATTAATAAATTTAATTACATATATTCTTTAATATTCTATTCACAATGACTAGATCACTCTATGGAACTAAATAAAACATAATAACTATTTGCCTTTTTCAATATAGTTAGTTCCTAAATTTATTTTTAATGCAACCTAACACTATTGCAAACAATCTTTTCAATTTTCTATCCGGAGTCTATGTCTCATCAACTATCTATTTAAAAACATGCAATTTCATCAATGTATAAAAATATCTTTTGGCTTGTCTATTTGGCCACGCATTCATATTGTTTCTAATTAAATCTCATTAATTAAAACAAACATTTAAATATAAATATTTTTATAATTCTTCAATATATTTAAATATCTTTTTCTTTATCAATTTTGACCATACATGTAATACCCCTCCGTTTTGCTTCTTGTTTGGTTTGTTTTATGCTATGTTTGGTTGCAGTTACTTTGATACTGGATACATTTTGTTATGATGTTTTGATCGCTACTATTGAGCAATAACTATTATTGTGGGATGTAGTTATCTGATTATTGTTTCACTTGCATTATGGATTAATGATGTTGTAGAGTTAACATGAGATGTTATTATGACATTACTGGATTATGATGGAAGTGTCAGTTTCAATGAATGTATTGGTGAAGAGGACGAGTTCGCATCACTCGCTTGCGAGCGCCCTATGAATCCGTAATTCCTTCTTCACGGTGTATATTATATGCTGGATATATTGTATGATGTTGTTTACTTGGTTGTAGGATTGCAGGTACATGACATCGACTCCACCTGGCTTCACAGGTTTGAGCGTGTCGATCCAACGGTTAAGTTGAACGGAAGATAGTAGCTAGGTAACATGTGTCAAGTCTATACCCTAGCCTTAGTGTGTCATCAGTTGTGTGTGTCGAGTCATTGTCTGTCTTGCTTTGATGTTATTTAATTCTGAAGCATTCTTGATTTGGAAATAGATATTTAGAATAATTGCATTTAAATCATGTTGATGGTTATTTAATTTAAATAATGCAATGTGGATAAAAGTTTATACTTAAATTAATTAATTATATTTAGTTTATTTAATTAATTAAATTTAATCCAAGGGGGTTGAATTTAGTTATTAAATAATTAAATTAATTAATTAAATGTGATGCAAGAGAATGAAAGGAAATAAAAGAATTAGAATTAATTTTGGAATTTAATTTCAACGTGTGGGAATTAAATTAGAAATTGTAATTAAATGTTTATTTGGGAAATTGGTTGCAACTTTGGAAATTAATTTATTATTTGAAATTGCATTTTAAATTGAAAGTGGGTTTTTGAAAAGTGAAATTAAAATTAAAATTGAAATTTGAAATTGAAAGTGAAATTGAAAAATTGAAATTGAAATATCTAATTTGCATGTAATGTGAATTAGGGTTGTAAATATTGAAATTGAAATTGAAATTGAAATATCTAATTTGCATGTAATGTGAATTAGGGTTGAATTAGGTATTTTTGATTTATAAGAATATATGTTTTAATTTTAGGGAGGAAAGTTTTTAGAAAAATACATTTTTACAGCAGGGAAGAAATTTTGGAAAATTTGCACAAGGGTTTGAAGAAAGTTTGATTGTAGAATTGATTGAAGGAAAGATTGTTTGCATTTGTTGGATTTTTGATTGGATTCTTTGAAGGATTGAAGAAAATTCAAGAAATCTTTGAAGGAGGCTTGCATCAGAAATTCATCTTTTCCTGTAGCTTCTTGTACCAGGTTTTCCTCTTTGTGCTTTATTGTTCTTGATTGTTTTTTTTAAATAGTAGTGATTAAAGATTTGTTTGTTAAATCTGTTTTAGAAAACAAACTTGATATTAGAAGAAAATAATTAAATAAATTTACAGCCTTTGCTTGTGAAAATTTTTGAGTGAAAATTGTGAAAACCTTAGTTGAATTTAAATTATTTGGAGAAATTGATCTTATTGTTATTGAAATCAAACATAGAGATTGAACAATGCATTTAGAATGTTTTTAGAAAATGAAACTTTCTGTTTATTATCAAAAAACGGATTTTAAATTCTACATTATAGTTATATTTTCATGGTAAAATGGTCTGATTGCGTCGCCTATAACTTCACTTTTACAAACTGGGTTTTCGAGAAATTTAAAAGGTTTTTGCATTTTAAAATTTTCTTACCCCTATCCAAAAATCGTAAATACCCAGATCGTAGTTTTTGAGTTATGCTTAAAACATGAGACTACTATTAAGTTATTTTTCTCATGACTGTTCTGAAAATAAAATAATAATAAATTGATATTTATAAATATTAATATTTTATATATTGTTATTATAATATTAAAATATTATTTAATAATATTTTATATTATAATTTATAATACTAAAGTATTATATTTATTTATATTATTTTAAATAAAATTTGTATATTAGATTAGTGGAGTTAAAATTATAAACATATGGGAAATTATTATTATTTTAAAATGGCTTGTTAAAGTTTAATTGAAAGAGTTAAATATTTGATTTAAAGATTGCAATATATTATTAAATAGAGATTTAAAATTGGATTGATTAGTGTATATGGAAAATGGATAGAGAAACAATATGTTATTATATAAAAGTAATTGAATGTGTTAAATAGAAAATTGAATGAGATGTAAGATTTGGTTAGGAAATGGAAAGAGTTTACTTGCATGGATTTGTGTTGATTTAAAAGTAAATTAAGAAGTTGTTTTATTGATGAAGCAATCAATTATGTTATTTATTAATTTCTATTTAGAATAATTTAATCATTGTGATTGGATTATGAAAGAGATATGGATTTAGTATATCCAAAAGTAGTATCTTCCTCATGCTTATCTTAAAGGATTTAATTCTTTGTATTCGGTAAAGGGAAGTAAGTTTAATTGTTTTAAATTTTCAATAATGAAAAGGGAAATAGGGGTTATGATTATTTTAGATGATCTACTTATTATGACTTTGACTTTGTCAACACTACCTATTGAATGAGTATGGATGTAGGAGATCAAAATATTAGATTTGATTGATGACTTGAATGCTTTTGTTGCTATGTCGTCAAGTTGCATTGTTGGTTTTGGGATTTAGTGTTAGCCCTAAATTATAAGTCTTCCAGAAGAACTTAGAGGATAAGGGTTGTTGAATCTTTATGCCATCCAGTTGTTTTTCCTTGGGTAGTGCATGTTCGATTTTACCCGATTTTCATGAACGGGGATGTTTGCACCTCCTTGGTTTAGGAGCGGATTATGGGATCCGTGTCTCCTTGCATGGAGTGACCTTGTTATGTGGTTTCATCTTGTTTCCTCCTATGAAAAGAGTGGACTATGTATTTGTTGCCTCCAAGATGAATGGAGTGAGTTCTATTATTTGTATCTTCTTTGTGTTGGAGTGGATTATGATGCTTGGTTGGTATGCACTTGTGGTTCCCTTGGTGGATTGTTTGGATGTGTGTTTTCGAATAAAAGAGTGGCTTCTGTTAGGCGCCAGAGCCCAAAGAGGTAAACTGGATAACCTTCAGGAGTGATTTAAACAAGTGATAATTAAAATAATGTACTTAGAAGATTAGGACTAACTTCTCACTAATCAAGATAATTTAATCATCACTCATAGACGCAAGGGCTTGTTTAGACTTGGGATGAGTGAGAAGGCCTGGAATGGCAAGATCAACTATCTAGTTCTTGCAAGAGGTAGTTGATTCCGCATGAGTGAGTATGAGTGTCGGGATTCGGTTAAAGCCACCAGGATTACTTGTGCCGGAGCCTATGAAGAATGCCCAGAGGAGATCTCATGACAAACCTTGCGATGACACTCTATCTATGACAACTGTTGTTAATTATTTTATGTGTATGGTTATTTAAACATACTTGATCTACTTTATGTCTGGAAGCAATGTGACTTATGTTAGTAATGTTGGAGTTGTACTTGATTTGTACATGTATTGTATTTGATTTGTAAATGTATTGTACTAGATTTGTACATGCATTGTATTTGATTCGTACTTGTATGGTGAATGAGTTGTACTTGATTTGTACTTGTATGGTGAATGAGTTGTACTTGTTAATTCATTTGGTTGGTTATAACAGTATGAGTTAGTTTGAATCTACCTTTGGTTAGAGGTAGTAGAATCTTTGTCCATGTTACTTTGTTACTATCTCCTAGCATGGGGGGTGGGCCTTCGGGTACCACATTGGTTGGGTGGAACATGCACCAAAACCGTTGGGTCCTCATCTATTTTCAGTACTTGGTGGCGAGACATCCAGGTGGACAACTCGCGGTTCTTGTTGTAATTACTTGTATTGTAATATTTTAACTTATGTATAAGTTATTCATCAATTTTTTGTTATGAGGTGGAGTTATGTAATTGTAATACATTTGTACTATTGTCTCATTATGGAATGAGTGATGTAACTATTGGTTTAAGATCATGTTTATGAGATTGTATCTTGGTTGATTATCTTATTATGTTATGTGGTATTCTTATAATGTATAATATTTATTTCATAAAGTTCATAAGGCTATGGTTATATATAATATGTATATGTGGGTTTAAGTAATCCTAACCTTGTAGCCTTAGAGGTTGTTGTTAATTAGTAAGTGAATGTGTATGTTAAATGCACTTTATAAAAAAAAAAATTGATTCGCTTAAGATGTTAATTACAACTTCCTTTAGGGTTACTTGGCGGGGCATTACAATACATTTAAAACTTATCTTTTAAATTCTTCATGCAAAGCTAAATTACACGCACTTAAATAAAACAAGGTAAATACTAATTGAAAATACTCATGGATATATATATATATATATATATATATATATATATATACATATATATATTTTGATATATTTTCTTCAATCATATTAACAAAATAAATATTTTCTTTTAAATCAAGTAATTACTTCTATTAAAAAAATATTTCTTTCTCTATATATTTTCTACGCATACTAATCATTTCTTTTAGAACACTAATAATACCCAATTTGCAAATAGCAGAATCAAATAAGATAAAATATTATTTATTCTCTCAAATAGATATATGCCTTCAATATATACTAAATATAAATTAATATATTTAAATATATTTAATCATTAACATATCTTCTATTCTTTACAGAATATCAAATTGTTTAATTCAAAATAAAATATCCCTTATCATCAATTTTCCAAAATATAAATATATTTTTCCAATTAAATCAAATTAACAATTGGACCTTTTACACATGAATTTAAATTTCACAATTAAATTTTAAATTATGGATTCTTTAAATCAAATATTTAACTCCTTCAATTAAACTTTAACATGTCATTTTAAAATAAACAATAATTTCCCCATACGTTTATAATTTTAATTCCACTAATCTAATATACAAATTTTATTTGAAATAATATAAATAAATATAATACTTTAATATTATAAATTATAATATAAAATATTATTAAATAATATTTTAATATTATAATAACAATACATAAAATATTAATATTTATAAATATCAATTTATTATTATTTTATTTTCAGAACAGCCATGAGAAAATAACTTAATAGCAGTCTCATGTTTCAAGCATAACTAAAAAACCACGATCTGAATATTTGCAAGTTTTTGACAAGGATAAGAAAATTTCAAAATGTAAAAACCCTTTAAATTTTCTGACAACCCAGTTTGTGAAAGTGGAGTTATAGGTGACACAACTAGACCATTTTACCATGAAAAAATATAACTATCCTGCAGATTTTAAAATTCGATTTTTAATAATAAATAGAAGGTTTTTATTTTCTAAAAACATTCTAAATGCATTGTTCAATATCTATGTTTGATTTCCAATAACAACACAATCTATTTCCCCAAATAGTTTAAATTCAACTGAGATTTTCACAATTTTCACTCAAGAATTTTCACAAGCAAAGGTTGTAAATTTATTTAATTATTTTATTCTAATATCAAATTTATTTTCTAAAATAGATCTTTAATCACTACTATTTAAAAAAAAAACAATCAAGAACAATAAAACACAAAGAGAAAAACCTGGTACAAGAAGCTATAGGAAGAGATGAATTTCTAATGCAAGCCTCCTCCAAAGATTTCTTGAATTTTCTTCAATCCTTCAATGAATCCAATCCAAAACCCAACAAATGCAAATAATCTTTCCTTCAATCAATTCTACAATCAAACTTTCTTCAAACCCTTGTGCAAATTTTCCAAAATTTCTTCCCTGCTGTGAAAATATTTTTTCTTCTAAATCTCTTTCTGCTGCCCTAAAATTAAAACATGTATTCTTTATAAATCAAAAATACCTAATACAACCCTAATTCACATTACATGCAAATTAGATATTTCAATTTCAATTTTTACAACCCTAATTCACATTACATGCAAATTAGATATTAATTTCAATTTCAATTTAAAATGCAATTTCAAATAACAAATTAATTTTCAAAGTTGCAACTAATTTCCCAAATAAACATTTAATTACAATTTCCAATTTAATTCCCACACGTTGGAATTAAATTCCAAAATTAATTCTAATTCTTTTATTTCCTTTCATTCTCTTGCATCACGTTTAATTAATTAATTTAATTATTTAATAACTAAATTCAACCCCTTGGATCAAATTTAATTAATTAAATAAACTAAATATAATTAATTAATTTAAATATAAACTTTTATCCACATTGCGTTATTTAAATTAAATAACCATCAATATGATTTAAATGCAATTATTCTAAATATCTATTTCCAAATTAAATAACATTAAAACAAGACAGCCAATGACTCAACACATACAACTGATGACACACTAAGGCTAGGGTGTAGACTTGACACATGTTACCTAGCTACTATCTCTCGTTCAACTTAACCGTTGGATTGACACGCTCAAACCTGTAAAATTAGGTGGAGTCAATGTCATGTACCTGCAATCCTGCAACCAAGTAAACAACATCATACAATATATCCAGCATATAATACACACCGTGAAGAAGGAATTACGGATTCGTAGGGCACTCGCAAGTGAGTGATGCGAACTCATCCTCTTCACCCATACACTTATCAAAACTGACACTTCCATCATAATTCCAATAATCTCATAATATATCATGCTAACTCTACAACATCATTAATCCATAATGCATGTGAAACAAAAATCAGATAACTACATCCCACAATAATAGTTGTCGCTCAATAGTTGCGATCAACACATCATAACAAAATGTATCCGGTATCAAAGTAATTGCAACCAAACATAGCATAAAGCAACTTGAACCAGAAGCAAAACGGAGGGGTATTACATTAACAAACTATTTAAGAATTATTTCTAAAATTAAAAATTATTTTTGAAAATGATGATTTTGTTGAATAGATATTTTATTTTTCATAATAAATTAATAAGAACATTGTAAACTTATTGAATTAGGGAGATCCATTCATTTTAGAAAATAAATTAAGATATTTGAAGAATGCCTTAGAGTGATTATAAAACTTCTTTGAAATAACCATTCTAAAGATTTTGTTTAGGGGAAGTGATCTATAGTTTCTTCTATAGGAAGAAACATAGTGAAACTTAGAGAAATTCGATAATAAAAATTCCATTGATTATATTTGAGATTTTTGTAAAACGAATTAGGAATAAATTTTAAAACTAAGAAAACCCTAATTTAATGATTTCAATTTGGAATTTGAAAGGTGCTTGAAACCTTATGTTATGTAAGAACATTTAGTGAAGAAATTACCTAGAGGGGATGATTTCTTAGCAAATCAAGATTTTATTTTGAGATTTTGTATGAATGAATCAATAATATTTATTTGAATATAAATAATGATTAATTATTATTTGTTATATATTTGAGTGATCACTTGGAATTAGAGAAATACAAAAATAAGGTGAAGTTGTTATGAAAAATAGTATATTCTACAATAGATATTTATTTATGGATTGGGTTCCTCTAAAAACTATATGGATAGTGTGATAGTCAATTGATTAAATCCTTACGAAAAATCAGTCTTATCCAACTTATTATTTTAACATATGATTAATTTAATGAATGTCTATTTATGTTGATATTATAAAAAATATGTTTATTGATTATTTCTACTACACATGAGTATCCTGTGGAGTTTGTTTTTACTAGAAAATTCATAATTCGTCTATGTGATCTCTAAACATAGTTTGGTGAGTTTGTACTTATTAGTTATATATGTTGAGGATTCATGAATAGCTCTAAGTTGAGTTCATACCTTGAATAAAGCCCATGCATGAATATTATTTTTGTTCTAACAAGGGTGTGTAGGCTTAAGTTGAGTTTACTCCTTGTACATACTTTACACAAGAAAATTGTTTGTAATATTGTGACATCAATTAGGTCATGGTTTTGCTAAAATGAGTAGGGTTATATTTGAGAGGATAGGGTGCATAAAAGGTCTATCTCATGGGAGTCTTATTCAAAAGAATAAAATGGATATCAAAAGTTTTTTAATCGAAATAGTAATGGTTCCATTTGAAAGAATGGAATTATAAAGTAGCATGACTTTGAAAGTTAGGGGTTCGAATATCTATATTATCTTAATATAAAACACATTATGTGATCTCTCTTTTTTTTAGGTGATTTGAACTTGGTTTTTATGGAGCTCATGCTCCTCATTGTAAAGATTTTATTTTGTTAACTATCCTTAATAGAAATTTAGGGCTTCTATTCAAAAGAATAAAATGGCTATTGAATAGGGGTTTCATTCAAAAGAATAAAATGGCTATTGAATAGATGTTTCATTTGAAATAATGGAATGGATATTGTAAAAAAAGTATGTACTAAAAGCTAGGAGCTCAATTTTCAAGAATATTTAATGGTAAATGAAAGCTAGTGTTTCTACTAAAAATAGAATGGCTACTACAAAACTAGTGTGTTTACTAAAAAGATGGGGCTCTATTTGAATAGAATGGTTACTAAAAGTTAAGATGTTAGTCAAAAGAATAAACATTATATTCAAAGGGATAAGATGCATATCATATAATAGGTGATAGCTAGTTTTTCACATAACTTATCATACTATTGTACATGGTGAAGGTATTTGGATGTTATTCTAAGCTTGTTAGTGTATCTTAAGGAGTACCTAGTTTGTTGTTGCTTATTAGTAAGATTTTTTGATTAATAACTTACTAGATTGATATTTTCTTGGGATGGTCATTCCTTATGTTTTCTACTCTTGAGATTGTCTTGTGATTTTGTTATTGTACTTTTTATGCTTATGATTTTAATGTCTTGTACTTTTTATTTTTCTATGTTCTAATTGATGTGTGCTATGTTTGACCTATTCAATTTATATTTCATGTCTTTTTTTCCTATTATATGTGTTTATGTATTGTGGTTGATTAGTAAGTTGGTTCTACATGGAGTAAAAGAATGTGATAAGTTTCTATTAATACATTTATTATGGGATGCATGCTATTATGGAATGAAGGATGAGTGCCCTCGTATTATGGGATGCAAGTAGTAATCATTCGGAAGTGTTGCATATGGTCTTGAATATATGGAGTTATTTGTTTTTGAATACTTATTTCTTATATAAGATTCTATGATTTGAATGATAGGAGTTAGTTGAATAGGGGAAGTCCTCTCCCAACCTTGAAGTGAGTATCATTAGGCCCAACATCCCCAGTTTCTATAGTTTTGGGGATGCCAAGTAATATTCATAGGGCCCTAGTATTCTTAGGGTATTATATATGGAATATAGATTAGTTATTTGTAGGGTGTCCCTCCCCACCCTCTTTATAGTGGGGGTTGGAGGGAGAGATGTGAGCTCTAATACTTTTACTTATGTATGTATCTAGGAATGAACATGAAAATAATCTAAATAAGATAAACATGATAAATTATTTTGGTTACCTCATGGGTATTGTGTTATTGGTTTATCACTTCAAGCCAAGTTGATGTTTGGGGAGGAAAATGATTCCTTTGATGTGTGGGCTCACATACATTACCCATACACAACAAGATCTTGGATGGGAGTTACACTATTGTATTTGCATAACTTTGGGTATTGTATCACTAAGACTAATGTGGTGGAATGGCCATGTTGCCTATGTACTTGTGAATGTATAATGGGTCATTTTTTTTTACTCAATTTATTATTGGATCATATATTTATGAGTAATTGAGTTGTTGTAAGTGATCATTGGATATTATTATATCACATCTTGTGAATTTAAAATATAATATGAATCGATCTTGTACGTTCTACATTGGGTTGCTTGTTTGGTTAATATTTTAAAATTTTGAGGTTGCATTTTGATAATTGTTACAAGAGGCATATATGTCACTAATGTTCCTTTGTCAATTGTTTTGTACATTGATAGACTCATAGTCATTTCCACTTTGAAGGAAGCATTTATCAAAATATCAACAAATTCAAATCATTCATCTACTTGTTTGAAGTCCTTCCCACAAAGTGAGAACTTCTCTCATTTTCCATTATTTAATATTATTTCAAATATCAATCATTTAATATTATTTCAAATATCAATCCCAACTAATATTATTGCTTAAGTAAATGCATTTATTTAATTAACCGAAATAAAAATAATATATTTCCTTACTGCACCGTTTCTAACCATTAGGCTGTGCTCATATATATGAGCTACGATATAACATAGGCAAAAAGGATTAGGGGCTAAAGCAACCATTCAAATCAGAAAAATATATCTGCGATGTAGAATAAAGATATAACAATGCCCCTCTAAAGAAAGCCCAAGGAGAAGATTTAATGAAAGTCTAGATCTTTTTAAGCAGCCTGCATCTGTGGGCATCTCGATTTAACTGTGTTGAGACAGAGAGAATGTCTCTTTGTCTTCTTGTCTTGATTTGTTGTAATACTTGGAGTCCCATGTCTGCCAAATCCTGATCTTTTCTTAACAGTTGTTTGTCTTCATTGATCTGGCAGAGCTTGTGTTGGTCAGACTCAGTTAAAAGCCCTTCGCTTATATCAACTTCAAGCAGCAACAAATCCAGATACGCATCATTCAATAATTCCTTTATTCCTGAATAGTGGTCTTCCACCATTTGGTCCACAGAGAGTTGTTGCTGCAGCCTTAGTAGAGTTTCCACTTTTGCTTCGGCTGCCTTGTACTCTACCTGGAACAACTTCTCATAGAAACTTACAATCTGTGTGCATTCAGACTTTTCCTCCTCTTCTTCACCTTCATGATGGAACCCATCTTGTGTTTCAACTTCAAGCTGGTTTTGGGAAACATCGTAGTGAGAGAATGAATTAGGGTGGGTAAATTCGTGATAGAATCTGGATTTCGGTTGAGAGGAATGTCCGGTGGTGGAACTGTTTTCATGGCTTTCTGAATCTTCATATTTCCTTTTCTGACTACCCATTTTCTATTCTAATAATGCCAATACAAGCAGTGGGTTATTTAGTGTTAAATAGCAAGGTAAACACAAACAACGTGACGCTTGGCCTCTCTTCCTATCCAACAAGATAAACCTTCCTTAGCTTCTCTTTTATTTCCTTAACACAATATGTTAGCAATGGGATTCAGTTGTTATCATCTTCTCCCTCTTTCATTCATAGAAAAACGAAAGAAGAGGTTATTTATTACGTCAAAGGTACTGCCTCTATGAACTCAGGCGATCTGATTAAAACGATCAACGGTTCATATCGTCTGAGTATGATGCAAGACGATTGAATCATTTATATCTGTTAGATTATTTTCGTAACAGAGTTTCATAATATATATCTTGCAAAATCTGCCCATTTTTTAAACTTTGAAACCTTAGGTTATCCTTATCATTAAGTCACCACCATCCTCCATGTATACATCTTTGAAATAAAAAATTATATCATTCTCATAAGAAATCCATGTGTCAATTTGAAACATCACCTTTGGATCTCTTTTAATCAAACAATCATCCAATCCATCATTTGGGACCCTTAACTATCATAGAGTCCATATTCCAAACCTTGGAATCCTACACACATATGTAGATTCTAAAATGTAAGCCAAATCAAACCATCTATAAGATCCAAAAGTGTAACATATACTTAATCCAAGTTTAGAAAATCAATCCGTATAGTCCAACAAATCATCATATTCATCCAAATTTCTTATCCAAGTTGTTCTAAAGTCATCCAAATGATCACCTATGGCTATCAACCATTTAGGAATTGATTATCCTTTTTTATATAATCATCACAAGTCTAACATTTTGAGTTCAAAGGACTTCTCCATTGTCACTCATTTCATACAAGTTCAATTCCATCAAGTCCTCCATACGCATCCTCTACCACATCAAATATTAAACCAAGGCTAATGACTCCTAGCACAAGGTGAACCATTAGATGTGGCATACCTTAATAAAATCCCTTCCATAATCAATCCATCATATAATAGTTTCCCTTCCTAGAAGAACCTTTTGAACTCCAACATGGTGATAGTGAAATCAATGGTGACAATCCCAATAAACCTAAATATATTTTTTTATCTTAATTCTTGTTAGGAAATAATACATCAATACCTAGTTCATTTAACCTATTTCCTACATAACCCCATGAGAGAAAATCATGCATGCAAGCTTATAGAATAACCATAATGCATATATCAAGATAGACAAGCCATAAAATAACACAAGATATACCTTGAAAAAATCCTTGAGAGAAAAAACAAACCAACCTCTAAAAGAAGCCATACTCCATCTAGTATTCAGGAATAAAATAATACATGCACCTATAGAGTTACCATGAATACTTCTCAAACATCAAGCCTCTTCAATGCATCCTCCATGTGTCCAAGCATGAATCCAAACATCCCATGCCTTGTTTCATATATGCACTCCTCAAAAAGACTCAATAATGATAGCTCAGTCACCCAACCAACCTTAACAACTAACCATGTGTTTGTTTTTATAGATACAAGATCACACCAATACAATCAAGTGGTAAGATAAAACCATGTGCCAAAAAAGCATTGACCCCTCATTTAATACTGGGTACTAAGTTTTCACTTTGTTAAATGCTTTCCCCAAATTTTAAATTATTATCCTATGTCTCCCACACAAAATAATAAACCAATGTTACAATACAGTTCTTTACAGGGGGTCCCAAATAATTATCTAATGTGGCTAAACACACCTCCTAAGTGCACCATAGTTAAATAATTATTTAATTACAATATTATAATATAGCAATTTATGTAATGGTGTAGAACACCAAATCCTAACAATTCTATCCTCAAATTTGAACAAGGGCATGATCTCATGAAGAGGTTCATTAAAATAAATAAAGATGCAATCCTTAGGGAAGTCATTAAATTAGGGGATAAATTACCTCCTAGTTATGCTATCTCCCATCTCGACCACATAGTGTGTCTTGAACCCTTAGATCATGATCATTCTCGAATATTCTAACCACAACCCAAAATGTCCATCATCCCATTCATGACCACACTAACCTTTATTTAGACCACAACACTCTCTCAATAAACAATCCCTTTCCATTAGTGGTAACCCTCTATATTAAAAATTTATCCCACCTAATATCCATACATCCCTTAACAATAGGCTCAAAATACCCCATCCACCAGTTAAGCGATGCCAATAATAGAAATCCAACCTAGAAATAAACACTACACTTCCCCTATAGGGTCCCTCTCCATGACCATCACCAATCAAAATACCTCCCATGTCCCCACTTCCAATGTAACCATTCCACATCTTCAACATCCACCTAAGACCAATCTCAACTCCTTGGGTAACATCAACCAACACCAATATTCCACTTCTCCCAAGAACTATAACATGGAACATCACTAATGAATTTATCCACCTCTACCACCACCTAGCTCATATTTCAATCAAGAATGTCAAGCCATG